>APFE030343448.1:69721-120308 GCA_000404065.3 Pinus taeda
TTCTCAGACTTTGGGACTTAGAATTTGGAGCTTGAAGAGTATAATTACTAACTAGCTTGTCAAAGGCAAAGGGACAAGCCTATATAGAGAGAGGAGAAGGAGATAGGATCATCCACAAGATTCATGGGATTGTCCTTATCATTAGGAAGCTTCCATGAGAGGTGGAGAATTACTTCCCTTCTATGGAAATTCGAAGCCCAATTGAACTAATTGAAACTGGAATCAGTTCATGAATAGGTTAGGAAGAACCTTCGGAAGTTTGTTTTTTAAAAACTTTACCTAACTGTGTTGGCGCGAGTTCGACTCTGAGACAGAGCGTCAACTGGCGTGCCCTCTTTGGAGGATTTCCCCCATTGGCGCGAGTGATACATTGAGGAACAACACCAATGGAAAAAGGGCGATTTTTATGGGTATTTTTGCAGAAGGTGTCTTCAGGGCATATGAAGTACATACTCAAGGGTATACAATGCAGGTGTTTCCAGGTTATGTCACTTCTCACAGGTCCCGGAATAGGTCCTCCAATATGCAAGAGAAGGGGTAATAGGGATGGTGACAAAATACTGTGTAATAGATGCCCCCTAAAGCATGAGGACCGAGAGAGAGAGGGGTGAAATGCTTTACAAGAACATGGTTGATGGAAAACACGGCCGCTGGAGAACTTGCACGAAGTACAACTGATATCTCAAGTACATGATGTATGTGGTATGGGTGCAGCCATCCATAGCAGAGTACATAAAAATCTGGATCCAAGGTATGGACGCAGCCATCCAACGAGGATCGATGAATAGACTCAGGCATGGTCGCAACCATCCAGTGAATGAGACACGTAATGATTATAATAATCCACAAAATGGAACCTGGATCTCAACAGACAAAATCCAGGGTCTTGCGCTCCATCTCGACCCGAACAAAGTACAAGTTCAAGCATGCGAATATGGGAGTCGAAATCAAACGTGCAGGAACATCGTCTGATTACCAGTCAATGATGAAAACTATTAACAGACGCGAGAGGTACCACCAATAATGAAAATGGTCCTCAAGGTACTATAGGTACAATCCACGGCGTACGAATCAGTGAGCTGGTGTCGAACACCCATAGAATCATCCGATCGGAGGCCAATGATGAAAACCTCGCATCGAACACGAAGAACCTACCATTGAGGCATGCAGGCTCCAAGGTACCTGAAGGGAGTCTCTAAGTCAATTTCCTAGATAATGAGCTGAAGTCGAGAGGAAGTGACCTTGATCGAAGGTGGGCCATAATGTTTCCCACATCATCGACACGAGATAGAGAAGGATAAAATGTTTTGTGTGAGGTATCGGAGGGAGGTTGAGTATTCTACAAAGGTCAACTTCTCTTGAACATATCGGTGGCACGACAGTGGACTTGGCAGTATTTGACATCAAATTATTAGGGGTCATGGTGACAAGGCAATGAGCAAATGAGAGGTCAAATAGGATAACCCAAACCCATGGAGGCAAGTGTGAAAACAAGATGAGATGTGCCCACCCAGACACGAATGCAGACAAGTGCCATGTTCAAGAGCGACATACTGCCGACACGACGATGATTGTGGTTCCTTTTTTCCCCCACCATTTCTGGTGAGTACCCTGGTTATTTTTGGATGACAAACTTGACGGGGATAGCATATTCTTGGGAGGCGTCATTGTGACGGAATCCGATGTCATACAGTTTTAACGAGTCTGACAAAGGAAGAACTCGACGTCTTTTCATGTTTATAGAGTTTGAAAAGACAGCGGAAAAGTAAACTCCAAGGGTGTCCTTTTTCGTAAAGTTGTGTCTCTCAAGCCCAAAAAAGTATAAAACAATGCTCGAAAGAACCGCCCGATCATTACAATCGAGGAGTACTTTTCATAGGCAGTGATCCCAATTTGAAAAAGTAAAAAAGTGATCGAAACCACGTCGCTTCGTAACTGTTAACGAACCTGAAACGACAAGGGTCTGACAATCTTTTCTTTTTTTACACGGTCAGAAAAGGGTTTAAAGACGACCGCCTCTCATTTCTATTTAACGAGTTGAGAGGACCAACTCGGCATTCTTTTCACATTTAGAGAGTCAGAAAAGAGCAAAAAGGTGACTCCAAAGTGACTTTTTCGTGTATTTACCGAGTCCGAAAAAGTATAAAATACAACTCGTTTCGTCGCCTAAGATGCACAAACACTTGTCGCTGCACAAGAAACCGGCATAAAATCCATTGTCGACACAAATATTCATAAAAATATTCATAAAATGACTTTTAAAACTAATTTGAGGGTCAAAAAGTTATAAAATGGTGAAAATGGTAAAACAAAAATTTACTTTTCACTTTTTACCTTTGGAGAGCGATATTAGGGCTTTTGGTGTGTGATCTTCAATCGGTGATTGCGACAAATCCAGCTGATCATTCGGAGCGCTGTCAGTGTCAGGTAAGAGGTCTCGTCCTTTTCTCCATTTGTATCCATTTGAAATTTGTTTTAAATTGCTTTTTCATTCCCTATAGGGAGGATTTCAAAATTAAGGGTTGCGCCCATTGGCGCGGGTTTCGGGCACAGACCCACACCAATGGGGCAACTTTCCCAAAGGGCATGTGCCCATGGGTGCGACTGTTTTAGAAACAGTTGCGACAACGGCCACGCAGATTTTTTGGTGAATTTTTAACAAATTTAAACCAATTTTCCCGCATTTTCAATTTATACAAGGATCTAATTCATTGTTTTGGGCTCGTGTTTGCAAGGAAATACGCGAAAATGGTGATCGTGTGGAAAGAAAGGGAACACGACCAAGTGGACACATTGGCCTTAGCAAATGAAGACTGCATGGAGGCACTCAGAGCATGTGGGCTCAAGAAATATTTCTTGTTGTCCTATTTATGAACTCAACCAGAGCTCTTACAGTATTTGATCAACTTGTGGGACGTACAGGAACAGGTGTTCTGAATATGGGACCAAGTATTGGAGTTAGACGTATCTGATGTCTATTTCCTTACTGGATTGTCACGACGGGGGCCAGTGCCTCGACTGACCGGTAGCAGGCCATTTGGAGAGAAGATGGAAGAGGTGAAGGCCCGAGTTTGTCCAGATGTAAGATATGGGTTGGGTAGTTCGAAGGTGGACACCTCCATCATCTCAGACCTGACACTTAGAGTATTGTTGTTCACCATCACACGAGCTGCAGGGGCACAAGCGCCTCACGAAGCTACGAAGAACCATCTGATCCTGGCGACAGAGTGCCTTAGTCTGACAGTCTTCAATTGGGCGTCAGCAGTGACGACCAATATGAAGAGGCAATTGACCAAGGCCAAGCAGGGCAAGCTGCAACAGTTCGGATATGGCTCCATCTTGGTAACGTTCTTCTTGGAATGCGTACCAAGCTTCCAGGGCCAAGGGGCCTTTGTTCCTGACCCGGCACCTCGAGAGCCGAGGATGGCTCGATGGGCAGCACTGATGCCGAGGGGTGGTGGCGGTCAGCAGATGTCTTTCAGACCTGATTTTTTCGGGTGGCTTCACCGCCAACTGATTATGGTGGAGGACTGGCCATATGCAGGGATAGACTTCACCGGAGACCCTGACCTCCCTCTGCCGGAGGGAGAGGACTGGGACGAGGAGATTGGTATGATCTCGATTTTTTTTATTTTGTGTTTTTATGATTTTTTGGTTAGTACATGCTTGTCCTAATTACCTTTATATGCATATGCAGATGTTGGCCTAGAGCGTCTGGCTGGCATCTCTCCCATTGCGAGGAGACACCCAGCAGCAGCAGCAGCGGATCCTTAGGAGGAGGGCGGTGACAGAGGAGAGCTCATTTAGAACCTCGAGGCTATCACTCGAGGGATTCCAGATTATGCTCGGCTAGCGGATGTCCCGCTAGCGTACCAGAGGCACACAGTGGGGGTGCCAACTCGCATCCACCGACTCTTGAGACGTTTAGTGCGAGTGGTGACGTGCTACCATGAGCACCACCGAGACTAGATATCTAGGCTTTTCTTTTCTATGCATATTTTTTGAGAGACATGTTGTCTCCGGATGTACTCAGACAAACATGTATTATTTTTTGATGATGCATGGGGTGCAAACATTTTGGACACACACGCACACACATATATATACATATGTTTTATGGTTTATTGTACTTTATGCTTCTTATGTTATGCTAAATTACATGTTATGCAAATGCCTGTCCAACACATAATTAGCTAATGCATCGGCTAACGTATTAAGTCGTTTTGGAATATGTTGATAAGTAATGAAATCAAAATCCATTTCTTACAACTTAACACGTAAATACAACCTTAAAATCCAATGATCTCTGACGGAATAACGCATGTTGAGTTGGTGGACGATAAGCTGAGAGTCCATGTTTACAACTAATGTTCGAATGCCGAGGTTAATCGCCTGAGCTAATAATTCAATCACAACACTATATTCAGCGACATTGTTCGTTGTACAACCTAGACAAACCCCTTGAATGTCTACTAACTCACCATGAGGATCGTAGATCACCCATGCCGCAGATGACAAGTTACGTGTACTGCAGGAGGCACCATTAGCGAAACCAACATAAGGCGATCCAGACATTTGTCCAAGAAGCAAACAGACACAATAAGTGGCAATCACGCCAACACACCAAGACAAAAACATGAAAACATGCACACACAACACACATGCTGAAAGCACACGTATATACAAAAAAGAGAGTGTCTGGACTCATGAATAGTGTTTTTTCAAATAAAGCCTATTTCGGGGCTTATCCAGGGGATTCCCTTCGCAATCAATAAGCTCGTAGGCCCCTTTTTGCAAAACTCTTTTCACAATGTAGGGTCCGTGCCACATAGGCTCAAATTTTCCTGCCCCCAGCTTATCGTTAGCTTGATCATAGAGCAGTACTAAGCCTCCCTCAATGAAAGAGCATGGATGAACAGTGTTATCGAAGTGAGTTTTCACTCGCTTCTTTTGTGCTTCAATTGCTAAGGAGGCTAGATGACGAGTCTCGTCCAGCCACTCTAAGTAAAGAAGGCACTCTTCTACTAGAGTAGTATCAGGGAGCAATTCGATGACTATCTTTAATGAAGGAATCTCACACTCAATAGGAAGGGTAGCCTCTAGTCCGTAAACCAACTGAAAGGGAGTGAAACCGGTGGCATCCTTCACGGAGGTTCGGTAGGCCCACAAAGCGGAGAAAAACATCAAATGCCAATTGGACTTATGCATGCCAACAGTTCGTTGAAGCATCATGACCAAAACCCTGTTCACGGCTTCCACTTGACCGTTTTCCTGAGGACAGTATGGGGTTGAACTATCATGCCGTAGGCCCAACTAGGTTGTTAACTCGGTCATCGTGTGATTACGAAAATGCTTTCCGTGATCAGTGATGATGGCTTGGGGGACTCCAAACCGCGAAATAACATGGTTGAGCAAAAACTACGCCGCGGTGTGACCATCTTCAGACAATGTAGGCATCGCCTCAGCCCATTTCGTGAAATAATCAACATCAACGATGATGTACACATGCCCCTGGGCCGAGTGAGGGTTACATGTCATATAATTGATGCCCCATTTGGCAAAAGGACCGACGGTGACAATGGGGTGCAGTGGAGCAGGGGGTGCACGCATCTTCCGTTGGTAAATTTGGCACTCATGACATGAACGGACGCCAAGAATGCAATCCTTGAAAATGGAGGGCCAAAAGTAACTAGCACAGAGGATTTTTTGTGCAGTGGCATATCCAGACATGTGACTGCCACAAGCATGAGAGTGGCAGTCATTTAAAACTCTCTCTGCTTCTTCGAGAGTCAAGCATCGGCGAAGAATAGAATCAACACCGAGACGGTACAGGGTGTCCCCAATGATGCGAAATGGTTGGGCTTGATGTCGAATCCGTCGGCGAGCATCCTTAGATGTCTCGGGAAGGAAGGAGGATGTCTGTAAGTAGACAATAATATCCCCGTACCAGGGATCGAGGGTGCTGATGAGGAAGAGAGTTTCATCCGGAATGGAATCCTCTAACTGAGAGGAGGTAGCGGTAGATGGCAAAGAACATAACAGTTCAGCGAAGACAAGTGATTTCTTAGACTTGGCAGCAGTAAATTCCAAGTCGAACTCTTGGAGGATGACTATCCACTTCGAGTATTTTCCCCCCAGCAACTGACGTGACAAAATGTAGGTCATTGGGTTGCGATCAGAGATCACTGTCGTAGTACACAACAAGATGTAATGACGGAAGCGTTGAACAGCGCAAACAATGGCTAGTGCCAACTTCTCAACATAAGCATATCGAGACTCCGTGTCTAAAAAATTGCGGCTAAGGTAATAAATCAGTGCCATCATCGTCATCCTGAACGAGAAACATGTCGATGGTGGTATCAGCGGCAGCCAGATACAACGTGTAATCGCGATGGTAATTTGGAGGCCGCAACAAAGGGGTGGAAACCAGAAGAGTTTTAAGATGTTCAAAAGACTCTTGAGTTATGGCATCCCATTGAAACGGGGTGTCATGCTTGAGTAACCGCGTGAAACCTTTTGCCACCTTGGCATAATTCGGGATGAATCGTCGTAAAAAGTTTGCTTTACCTTGCAAGCTCTGCAGTTGCTGCAAAGAAGCAGGGGGAGGAAGATTCAAAATGGCCTCGACTTTAAGGGGATCCAAACGGATTCCCTCTCGGGAGACGATAAACCCGAGAAGTCGGCCAGACTCCACGTAGAAGACACATTTATGTGGATTAAGTCGAATATGGTAGTGTTGATAGCGGAGAAACATTTCGCAGAGATGTGACGGGTGGTCTTGGCGTTTAGCTGAATGAGTGGGAAGGTCATCCAGATAAGGCTGCACGATGTGTTGGATATCATGAAAGGCATAAGACATCGCACGTTGGAAAGTGGCGCTAGCATTCTTGAGACCGAAAGGGAGCTTTTTATAAGCGAAAGTACCCCACGGACAGATAAATGCCATCTTGTGTTGATCAGTGGGCACGATATTAATCTGGTTATATCCAGAAAAGCCATCCATAAATGAATATATCTCACTCCCAACACAGTCATCAATGAGCTGGTCAATGAAAGGTGTGGGGTAGTTATCTTTTAGGTAGGCTCGATTAATATCACGATAATCGACACAGACGTGAATAGTACCCTGTTTTTTATCCACAAGGACAATGTTAGAAACCCAATCTGTGAGTGGGATGGGGTAAATGAAACCAGCTTTAAGAAGCTTTTCGACTTCCACTTTGATTGCCGCAGCCTTGCGGGGGTGCACGGGGCGTAAACGCTGACGAACAGGTTTAGCTCCTGGCATCCAGAAATCTCTTCTCTATGAAACAGGTTGATAAGGAATAGGACCCAACCTTATGGGCCCTGAACCTTTAAGGAGAGGAACTTTAGTTGCTCGACTGATAAGGAGAGGAAGGGAGATGTCCGAGGGAAGAGGAGATGAAAAGCATATATTCTTATGTCATTATGCATGAATGAATCATATATGGAAGAGAAGCACTGGAACGAAATATTCATTTAATTCGTCAATCTTTGGAGGAAAAAAGCAAAGTGTTACATAAATATCTCATGCACTACGATGCTTGGATCAATGTCGGGCATCTCTTCACAAGACCATGCAAAGACGTCACGAAACTCCCGAAAAAGAGCTGTATAGATTTGAATTTCCTCAGGAGTGCAAGTGACTCCTATGTAGATGTGCTCGACGACCCCTGGTTTGGCAGAGATGTCGATAGGTTGAGTCTACGTAATGTTCCCCAAATTCCCTTCAGAAGACACTTGACATACCTGAATAGGTGTTTGAAGAGGTTGTGAAGGGAGACACGGAGCAAACCGCTCGAGACAAGCCAACGTTTCCTGAAGGGTAGGGAGAAACAAGGAACAGTGATGAAGATTGAACCACAGAGGTTCCTCGAGAGACATGGTCTCTCTGATGGCTTCATTGGAAGGAAACATTTCCTTTAATGGATCCGAGGAGGAACATTCTCCAAGCCGAGGGGAATAGTCGTATGAGTCAAGAGCTCCGCTTACAGAAGCGGATTCAGCAGGAAGAGCCGATATAGCAGCAATTTCAATGTAGTTGAGCTCGGTAGCTCTCAACGGCATCTCCTTGCCCGACGATTCGATCTAGTCAATGGGGGGCAGGACCTAAGGATCAGAACAAACCGAAATCATACTGATAGAGGCGAGGTTTGGAGGTGGGAGCGAAAAAACACCCATGAGGGCGGGATCTTTGAAGAGCTCGGCTCCCACACTTTCGAAGGGGATGGAGGTATGCTCCACGAAAGGCACATTGCCTTCAGAAGAAGAAGCGAAGAAGGAGAGCTGGTCTACCGTGAAAATTTTTCCCTGTGAGGGAAACAAATGACACGGAAGAGGGACAAATCCACGGCACACATGGCATATGTCCAGCTCCGGCCCAGAAGGAGGTTGTAAGTAAGATTCACGTCAACGACCTCAACTTCCACTTCAACAGTTTTCCCTTCCAAAGTAATCGGCAATCGTTGAAGGATACCATAGGGACAATATTCTCTCCCATCAAATGCTTCCAGCATCATGGGAGACTGGCTCAAAGTCGGAGACCCAATCGCTTTCCAATAAGCAACATACATGATGCAAGTTGACGCACCTTCATCAATAACCGTATGATGAATCGTTTTCGAATTGATGATGACTTGAATGAGGAAGGCGATCTGACAAGGCAGCCTTGGGACATGGCTCTCGAGATCAAAGGTGATCACATCCAAATCCGCTGGGTCGATGCCACCAATGGCCGATAGCAAGGACTTCCTCTGAGGGGGGTAGCTCTAGAGAACTTCTAAAGCGGACATAGCCGACAGAGCCTACGCTAAGTCCTCAACTATGCTATAGTGCTGGGCAGCACGAGCATTTGGGTTGTAAGATGATCTCTGTAGTACTCCTTTGGGAGGGGGTCAGATGGGCATCTCAGTACTAGGTCTCTCGATGTGGAGCGGACCAGAATTGGACGGAGGAGCACTTGAGGGGACCTCAGGCTCCTTCCCGGCGGATGACGGATATTCTTTGTCCGAGTCGTTACATGAGTGGGAATGTTTCCAACCATGAACACTTGGGAACCAAAGGGAGATGAAGACAAAGATGGATCGGCCACCATTTGAGTCTGTTGAGAGGGGAAAGGTTCTTTCAGAACCGCAGGAATCCCAGGAGCACCTTTCAATAAATGACTAACCTCGGACTGCCTTGGGCAGTCTTTGGTATGGTGTTCCTCATCAAAGATAAGACAAGGATACTTCGGTTTACGTTTGGCTCCTTCCTCGGGTGGAGGTTTGGAGGAGTCCTATTTGGGTTGCTCGGATTTACACTTCACTTTCCCCTTTTTATTTCCTTTCTAGGCCTTGTCCATCGTGGTGAATTGGACGACATTGACCTCGGAAGTACTTCCAGAATTAGAACCACCCTGAGAAGTGTCTTCATTTGAAGCATTCGATTTTTGCTTCCCAGGGATTGAGGATGATTTCTTCGATGACGAATTTACAGAGCCAATAACCCCATCAACAGATGGCTTTGGTGGAGCTTTGGATGTACCGTGTCTCGGGGCATCAGGCAAATACTCATATAAAGTACTTGACTGAGAATAAACTAAGTCGAGGTATTGAGCACACGCGATAGCTTGCTCTTTAGTCACACAAGCTCACATAGCAATGTCCCGTGTGATCTTAGGGACAAAGGAGGTCGTGAACCAATCGGTTAGGAGTTGATCAAGAATCCATAACTTGATCAACCAACGATGTACTTGATCAACCAACGATGTCGTCTCCATTCATGTATGTGATTAGAGATGTGCGTGGCTGTGCCCTGTTTAAGAGACGTAAGGAGATGCATTCCCATCTCATACCAAATGGGTAACTGAAAATGAGTGAGGAATGCCATTGCCAATGAATTGAAATCTTGAAAAGACGCACGGGTCAACTCAATGTACCATTTAGCAGCTGAGCCGATGAGACTCCTTTGGAACAGGCAGAGCCGGATTGAATTTTCAAGCCATGAATTCGACGAAAACCAAAGGTGGTAAGTCATTACATGGGCTTGAGGATCCTCTCCAGCCTTGCCGTCAAATTTGGGAAAATCGTCGAGTATCTTGGTTGGAACCGACGGCCAGTATGGATTATGCAAGATAGGATCATTGGTTAATTTAGATACATCTGGCAGTTCCAACGTTGCTAAGAATGGTAGCTGAGGATTGAAGGACATCTGCGGTTGTGGATATGAGGTAGGGCCAGAGTTCCACCCAGTTGCTGGTTGCCCCCACTGACTCTGTCCGGACGGACCAGGCCCAAAAGGACCCTGTCCGTAGGGACTCTGTCCATAGGGGTTATATCCATAACTGGACGGTTGACTCTGGATCTGCCCCCCAGTGCCCCATTGGTTACCAAACTGACCTGCAGGAGCAACATATTGTTGTTGGTAATTTTGATAAGAAGCGACCTGCATCTGTTGATAATTTTGATACGGGGAAAACTGAGCTTGCCCCTGGGGTTGCTGGTATCCATACGGTTGTTGGGCTCCATATTGAGCTTGGGGACCAGGCTGCGCTTGGTGAGAAGGTTGGGATTGAAACCCAGCTTGCATCTGGAGACCAGTTTGAGTCTGGGACTGAAAACCGGGTTGGGCTTGAGAAGCCATGACCATCTGCATTCCCAGTTGAGCAGGCCCAGAAAGATGTCCTTGGGAAGATTGAGGTTGGGCCACCTGGCCAGAAGGTTGCCCTGGTTGAGTTTGGGATGGACCTACTTGCACAGAAGGTTGAGCTTGCTGGGTGTTAGGTTGTCCTTGTACAACCGAGGGTTGTCCTTGCGGACCAGACGGCTGAGCGAACTGAACGGTTGGTTGACCTTGGGGTTGACCAACCTGTCCAGATGGTTGACTAGGCTGAGCGGTGGGCTGGCCTTGCTACGTGTAAGGTTGACCACCCTGCTTAGAAGGGTACCCTTGATGGATTCCAGGTTGTCCTTGTTGCGCGTAAGGTTGTCCTAGATTCCCGTAGGGTTGACCCGAAGGGTATCCCTACTGGATTCAAGGTTGTCCTTGTTGAGCATAAGGTTGTCCCAGGTTTCCAGAGGGTTGCCTAAGATAGGTGAAAGACGGACCATGATAGGCCAAAGGTTGTCCCCGGGAGGGTTGTCCTTGTGCGCCTCCAGGTTGCCCTGGATAGGTTTGGCCATAATACTGCTGCCCATAATTAGGCTGCGTGGTACGACTACCCTTGATTCGGATGGATTTGGCCACCACCATAACCAGTAGTACCCCAAGCGACATTCAACGGAACTGAAACCTCAACAACGGGCTCAGCTGGCAAGGAAGTATACAAATGATGACCTATAGGGTCATAATAAGGACCTTGCGCGCCTGGATTTTGGACAGCATGCAAATATTGAGAATATGCCCCCCTGCTGGAATGGCACCAAAAGAAGGCGGGGCACTAACTGCAGGATGAACAACTCTGGCTGTATGTGCCGATTGCCCACTATGTACTAGACCACGAGACGAACCAGCAACAGTAGTTACGATCAAAGATGCGGTAACGACACTAACAACCGGAGCCGAAGATGCGACACAAACGGTCGGATTGGTTGGAACTGACGTGAAAACGATATTGTGAACTTGTGAAACAAAAGATCCCGTAGTGGGAATGATGTTATGATCCCACATGGTACCTAAAGAGGAGCTCCTAGAGCCCATGGCATCCCTCAGAGCCCTATAGTGTAAAGGCACTGTAACACCAAGAGGGGTGACAGTGTAGGGCGTAGATATGACTGGGGATGTGGCCGGGATAGGAGTCTCGATACTTGACACAACAGGTGTTTCACTCGCTACAGGAGATGTGTCCTCCATATCAGAGGAAGCCATCGGGGTCGAAACACCAGTAGGAGTAGAGGGAAAATCCTCTTCGTAAGATTCCCAAACAGGGTTCCAAAACAGATCGTGAAGCTCGTCTTCTGGGGCGCGAGAGTTCAACGGTTGGACACTTGGAATAACAGGAAAAGTGTCACCACAAACCGGTGTCTCAGGAGCAGCAGAAGAAGAAGACCCTTGGTCACTAGGGACGGGAGACGGGATCGATGGATCCGCCAGGATGATCAAATTCAAAGAATCCTAGACAAGCTAACGAAGAAAGACCCTACTCAAAACTAACGCAAACAAGAACTAACACGGCAAGTGTGATCATGGCCGAATAAATTTTAAGACATTAGGACACAATTTGACCTTTTCATCTTTAAAGAGTCGAGAAAAGGACAAAAAGATGACTCTAGTCACCTTCGAATGTTTAGTGAGCCCGAAGTGACAAATGCTCAAGTGAGCCTTTTCTTTCAAGGAGTCCGAAAAGGATCAAAAAGTGACTACTCTGGAGAACTAGGCAAGGGGTTTACCAGACAATCCATAAAACTGCATATACACCTTAGCAATCATATGAAAACCAAGGACTTTTCGTACGGCAGTCAATCTTCCCGAATGTTGTGATCAGTGCGTTACGGGCTGCAAGGCGGCAGACACAGCTTCCTATGGATCAAGGATGATAACCTAGTGGAGTCTCCCCATATACTCGACGGTACGTGGGAGCACAAGTCCGTACTAGACCACAGTTGAGTCACAAAAGGAGGAATCACCCAACCTTGAGTGGAAACAAAAGTGACTAGGTTTAACGACACCGGAGCACGTCTCTAGCCTAAACCTCTAGAATGTGAGTGTTATGTTCCAATGCGTTTTTAGATTCATTTAGTTTATTTTAAAGTTGATCTTGTGTTAGGTTTCGATTTTCAGGTCCTACCGTATGTAATCTCTCAGAATTCCCTAAATGCAATCTATATGCCAAAACATGTCATTTCATTCGATGAACGCAAGTTACGAGAGAGTTGAAGAGCTTTCATACAAATGAAACGATCACAAAACAACAAAGAGCTTCCCTAATGCAGCTAATGCAAATTAATAAACTTTTCCTTAAGATCACTAAATCACTAATCAAAATAAAAAATTCTAATTTTCATTAACTAATTCAAAGCAAAAGAGATTTTTCTTTTCGATGATGGAAAAATGCACTAAAGAACTTTTGAGAAATAACACAAACAAATTCTATCCAATACAAGCACGTTCAGTTCCTCAAATCACAAATCAAACATCCAAAGAACCAAAAAAATCCCAAAGACAACAATGAGTCGTGTGATCTAGGATCAAAGCGAGACGAAGTGGAATTCAAGTGAAGACAAAGCAAGTCACCCAAATAACACAACAAAATGATTCACAACTACCAAACAAGTGTAAGGGAGCAACTAAAGAGTCTACTGGACCACAAAAAGACCAAAACACCTGAGGAAGGCTCAATACACAAAGCCACTAGATGCCCTAGGGCTAGAAATGTGAAATCGATAGAGAAAAGCAAACACCCAAAGGGTAACGATCAAATCCAGTCAAATCACACTCCAACACACTCAAGTAGTCTGAAAAAAGTACTTAGGACAAAACCCAAGCTCAAAAAGTTCACAACCGAGCAAACTTCAAAAGTTTACAGGCCTAGCGCGACTGTCAGGCTGCAACAAGTGCCTTTTAGGAATTGGCGCGGGTTGTAAATGTGCAACTTGCGCCAACTGGCATGACTGTCACGCTATAAACTAGTGCCAGCCGAGTTTTCTATGGAAAAATAAAAACAGAAGAGCCAAGGCCAAATCAACAATACCTAAGTACACCAAGAGGCAAGAAGCAACACAAGCATTCAACCCAAAAAGCTAAACAAGCAGGAGAAACCAAGGAAATAACCAAGAAACAAGGCAAGTTCCAAGCCGTTCAGTTTGTAAACCAAACCGGAGATGGACTGAAGTGGCATTGATCTACTTTGCTAATGCAGAGAAATAGCATTTTGAAGGCTATCTGGCCAAACCTCAAGCTCCCTCTAAAGTTTACAAATCAAACAACAAAACAAAACAAGCAAACAAGGCAAAAAGCCAACTCCCCAGTGGAGTCGCCAAATTATTGTGTAGGTAAATCCCCTCTGCGGATAGAGGCGATCCCACTAGCCTAAATGGGGTCTAGCAACAATCAAACAACGCTAACACGCAGGTTCCTAATTGCAAAGTAAAGATCGATGATGAGGGCCTACCTCGAATCCAACGCTAGTATTTGTAGAAGAGTCGTTGCTCCCGTTCTTTCACTTCAGCTGGTTACAATCCTCACGATCCTTGTGAACAGACACCTGCACATGCAAAGAAAAACACAAATACAAGAATAAAATCCAAGAAATGCAACTATGTATCAGTCAGAAAGGATACAACTCAAACATCATTATGAAGACAATGAGAGTGGAACCATAATGATAGTCGTCTATTATTATTGATAAACAAAGAAATATACAACCAAGTTCTGACATCAAATCCTCCTTTGGTTGCATGATCAGCAACACATGCCTTGCAAAGCTTGTAGGGGATGGGGAACAAGCCTCTCTCTCCTTGGTTACTTGGACAAAGATCTCCTCATTAAATATGTAGCCTTATCGGAATGAACAAGGCCTCTTGTAGCATGAGCTTAGCAATTCTCAGACTTTGGGACTTAGAATTTGGAGCTTGAAGAGTAGAATTACTAACTAGCTTGTCAAAGGCAAAGGGACACGCCTATATAGAGAGAGGAGAAGGAGATAGGATCATCCACAAGATTCATGGGATTGTCCTTATCATTAGGAAGCTTCCATGAGAGGTGGAGAACTACTTCCCTTCTATGGAAATTCAAAGCCCAACTGAACTAACTCAAACTAGAATCAATTCATGAATAGGTTAGGAAGAACCTTCGGAAGTTTGTTTGTTAAAAAATTTACCCAACTGGGTTGGCGCGAGTGCGACTCTAAGATAGAGCGCCAGCTGGCGCGCCCTCTTTGTAGGATTTCCCCCATTGGTGCGAGTGATACACTGAGGAACAACGCCAATGGAAAAAGGGCGATTTTTATGGGTATTTTTGCAGAAGGTGTCTTCAGGGCATATGAAGTGTTGGAGATATAAATCCCCTCTACGGATAGAGGCAATCCCTACTAGCCTAGAACGGGTCTAGCAACAATCAAACAATGCTATCACGCAAGTCCCTACTTGCAAGTAAAAGGTAGGTGATGAAGACCTACTTGGATTCCAATGCTTTTGTTCGTAGAAGAGACGTCGCCCATGCTCCTTTGCTTTGGCTGGTCACAATCCCCCACTATCTCCGTGAATGGACACCTGAACACAAAGAGAACAACACAAACACAAGCGTAAAATCTAATAAATGCAATTATACATCAGTCAGGAAGGATATAACTCAACATCAATCATTACAAAAATGAGAGTGGAACCATAATGATAGTCATCTATTATTAATAATCAACAAAGGAGAATACAACCAGCGTCCTGACGTCAAGTCCTCCTTTAGCTGGGTGCTCAGCTACACAAGTATTGCAAAGCTTCAAGGGATGAGGGACAAGCCTCTCTCTCTTTGGTGACAAGATCTCCTCACTTAGGTTAAGCCTTATGGACACAAAGAAGGCTCTTGCAACTCTAATCTCTTGATATCTTGTTTTCAGCACCAATACTATTACCACTAGCTTGCTCAAGGCATGGAGACAAGCTTTTATAGATGAAATAGGAAGGGATAAGATCAATCACAACAATCATGGATTTGGCTTCATCACTTGGAAACTTCCATGGAAGGGTGGCAAACTACTTCCCATTCAAGGAGATTCGAAGCGAAACCATCATCACTTAACATAGATTTAGTTGGTGAATGAGTTGGAGAGAACTTTCGGAGGTTGATTGGTTAAAAACTTTGCCCAAATAGGTTGGCGCGATTGCGACTCTGGGACAGAGCGCTAATAGTGCGCCCCTTTTAGAGGATTTTCCCCATTGGCGCGGGAAGAACACAGTGGCCCAGCGCTAATGTAAAAAGGGCTATTTTTAAGGGCACGCTGCAGGAGATGTCTTCAGGGCATATGAAGCTCATGTTCAGAGGGGAATGATGCAAGTGGTTTCAAATCTTGTCACTTCTCACAAGTCCCGGAATGAGTCCTCCAAGGTGCAGGAGAGGGGTAACAGGGACGGTGACAAATGGTGACAAATTATTGTGTAACATGAAGTACATACTCAAGGTGATACAATGCAGGTGTTTTCAGATTATGTCACTTCTCACAGGTCTCGAAATAGGTCCTCCAATATGTGAGAGAAGGGGTAACAAGGACGGTGACAAAACACTGTGTAACATGCCTAGATTTGATTGTGTACACGGGGGTCAAAACTGCTCTAGAAGTTCATGACACGAAAAAATGCTAAAAATAGTAAATGTTGAAATGAACAAGGAAACAACTGAAATTGATTGGAGGGTCTAGGTGGAATAGGTTGGTGGCCACCAATATCCACCTAGATCACAGACATCCTAGGTTTGGATTGCGAAGACATAGTAATTTTGCAAGATATTTGGCCGTTGAGGGTAGCCTTAGCTGTGTTCTTGGACCTAGTTATAAAGTGCAATTTTTTTTACTGTTGAGGGTAGCCTAATTTGTGTTTGGACCTAGTTATAAAGTGCACTTCCTTTTTTTTTTTGAATCAAATTTAATCCTTAAATATTGAAAATTGTAAAGTGTCCATTTAAAGTCTGACAATGTTGGAGACACTCACAGACATCCCATGTTTGGATTGGGAAGACATGGAAATTTTGTAAGTTGTTTGGATGCTGAGGGTAGCCTTAGCTATATTCTTGGACCTAGTTATAAAGTGAATTTCCTTACTATTGTTTGAATTAAATTTAATCCTTAAATATTGAAAACTTTAAAGTCTCCATTTAAAGTCTGACAAGGTTGGAGACACTCATAGACATCCCAAGTTTGGATTGGGCAAACATGGTAATTTTGCACATTGTTTGGTTGTTGACGGTATCCTTAGCCATGTTCTTGGACCTAATTATAAAATGCACTGCCTTATTATTGTTTGAATTAAATTAAATCCTTAAATCTTGAAAATTGAAAAGTCTCCATTTAAAGTCTGACAAGGTTGGATACACTCACATACATCCTAGGTTTTGATTGGGAAAACATGGTGATTTTTCAAGTTGTTTGGTTGTTGAGGCTAGCCTTAGTTGTGTTCTTGGACCTGGCTTAAAGTGCACTACCTTACTATTGTTTGAATTAAATTTAATCCTTAAATATTGAAAATGGTAAAGTCTCCATTTAAATTCTGACAAAGTTGGAGACACTCATAGACATCCCAGGTTTGGATTAGGAAGACATGGTAATTTTGCAAGTTGTTTGGCTACTCAGGGTAGCCTTAACTATGTTCTTAGACCTAGTTATAAAGTGCACTGCCTAGAAAAATAAGTTTTTGTTGTAATCTAGTTAATTTTGTTATGCAATGGCCCTTTATATGGATTTGGAGCACTAAGTCATAGGCCTGCAATAGGATTAAGATATAAGTTGTTACAAGGTTCAAATATATCAATTTTAAATCCTATTGTATATAATATATCAAATTTAAAGTCTATGGTTAGGCCAGAGGTTTATGATGTTATGTAGATGTTCAAACTTATAGAGAATTGAGTTGGTCCCTCCATATCATTTCCTAGATGATTTAGTTAAACCCAACTACACTCATATGTATGAAAAAAACCTTTGCAGTCAGATATATGAGTGTGATCAAAATTCTTACCAAAAATTTTACTTCCAAAAAATTATACATGATCTATGAACAGATGGTAGCCGAAAATAATTAGTAAGGAAAATTTGCCAAAATTTTTCACTCTCAATAGACTTGATCTCTCATCCATGGGTTGTAAAAGAAGACATAATGGCCAGCTCAATATTTGATGTTAATTTTCTTGCTGATGTTTTCGAAGAGCATGACAGTGACAAACTTATTTTGCTTGTTGATGTTTTTGAAGAGCATGATAGTGACAAACTTATTTTTCTTGCTAATGTTTTTGAAGAGCATGACGGGGACAAATTGTACTATATTTCCATTTGATGATGTCACAGTTGATGAAGGGAAAGATAATGTGGGTTTAAGCAAATCTGAAAGACAAATGAAGTATATTGAGCATTTGAATGCTAAGTAGGTAAGTAGGATATAGAGAAACATAGTGATTATGAAAATGCTACAAGGTAAAACAATTGATAGATATTTTCTCTTCAAATGAAACTAAGAGAAATGTCAAAGATCATTCCATGTTGTAAAAATGACGATGATATTCATCTTATTCACTAGAAATTTAATCTAAATTTAATCTAGAATGGTTTCATGTCTCAACAAATATGACAAGTACTGGAAGAAAGGGAAGCATAAATGAGTTTCTATGTATGTTTTTTCCATTCCAAGTTTCTCATTGATAGGCAGTTGAGCAAGGAACATTGTCATTTATTGCCAAATTCTTTGCCACTGTTTATTTTTGCATGTCATAAATTTATGCTAAATCCTAGACAACCTTAAAATTTTTGTGGATTCTACTTCTTAAATCAGGTGGTCATCTAGTTGTTCTTAAATTGTATCTAGTAGTTTCATTTTCCAATTAATTTTGATTGAGAAACTAGTTTTTATGAATTTTTTTTGGCTTTGGAATGAATGTTTAGAACTTTAGATGAAGTCCTTGCCGCTTGGAATTTTGACTGTAGAAAAGGATTGATGTTCAACTATAAACGAGTTCTATTTTTTTTCATCTATAGCTAGTCATACTAGCCAATACTATGAATTATGGTTGTTTCATATATTCCAATCAACTTGAAAATGATTCAGAATATAGAAAAATAGAAAAAATATATATTTTCATGAAAATAAAACTATATGAAAACTGAAATAAATAACTGTGAGAAATGAAAATAAAACGGTAAGAAAATTGTGTTGTAATTGATTTTTGGAATATGGTGGGTCTTCAATCCAACATTAGAGTCTATGAAATCATGATTAACATTTCTTTTGTTCTCATCATGAGTTTCCTTTACTACCCTTTCACCATTAGTGACCATTTCTTGTAGCAACTTACTCAAATTTATCTTCAATTCTTCCATCTTATAGTCCATGCCATTCATCTTAGCTTCCATGCCATCCATCTTAGCTTCCACATCATTCATCTTAACTTGCATGCCATTCATATTAGCTTCCACGACATTCATCTTGGCTTCATTTACCTTTAGTGAGAGTGAAATTTGTTGTACTTGGTCTTGTAATTTTGATATATCATGTTGCATTTTTTCCTCTTCTTCAAGAGTCATGCTAGAGCTTTCAGGTTGCTTACTAGGTGTTCCCATTTTCTTTCTTCGAGGCATTAATTATTGCTAATAATTCTTCACTATTCCCTTTGAATTCCTTCAAGCTTCAAACTAAGCTTATGCAAAAATTTTAAAAAATCTACACACCTTTTTTCACTTTGTAGGAGCTCGATATTGCATCTGATGCATCTCTGTAATTTCGGATCTTCTAGTTCTGAAATTGCGACCTGCAGTAGCCCTTTGTGTCCTCTTTCCAATGCCACCAGTCTGATCGAATTTAGATTCTCCAAGAAAGAGTTATGCACAATCTTGCAAGATGGCCTGATTATATGCCTTTTTAGAAGAGTGAAATTGTATGAAGTGCCACGTGTCACTGTTTTGACCTTAGTATCTAAAAAATATACACGGGAAACTACAGTCCATCCTATTTCTACAACTTCTTAACAAATTTCAATCTGATGCTCAAAACAAAAGTTATGACGATTTTCCCCAGGTCACCTGTTTGGAATGTAATTTAGGAGGCTGCAAAAAGGCCAACTTCCTCAGATCATATCTCCGCAAATATAGCATGAAAAGCTCTGAAATTCAGACCCGAGGTTTAGAAAGATTTCAACCCAAATGGGTTTTTTTTTAGCGTCTGAAATGTCACAGAAAAAACGTTATAGCGCAAATGCCACGATAACCTGTTTGGAGCAGCGAAATCCTAGAATCCAAAGCTCTAGTACCAAATGTTATGAAACAACCTCACAAAAATACAAAAAGGATATATCAACGCCTTAGAATTCAGCCTCTTCGAGGGGGCAACCTCCTTTACATTACACAAATGAAAAATTCTTGGACGATTCAAATGACAAAACCTCCTATCTATATATAGGAGTCTAAGGGGTCACAATATAACCAAGCCAACTAACAATAATAATAATATAAAGCCACAAAAAAACAAAAGAGGGATTCTATGGGGCAAAATAATAACAATATGGGGACAATAGGGGCACAACAATAATAATAAGGGATACAACGACAATAGTAATGGGGGGATCACTAGTATTATAGAGACCTAACAAACCAACTCACAAAAATATAGAAAAGATAGATCAACGCCTTAAAACTCAGCCTCTTCGAGGGGGAAACCTCCTTTACATTACATAATTGAAAAATTCTTGGATGATACAAATGAAAAGACCTCCTTTTTATAAAAGATCTAAAATTTGGACTCAAGGTTCAAACTGATTTCTTCTCAAATGGGTTTTGGTTTTAGCTTCTGAAACTTCGTACCGAACACATTATTCCTAAACTTCCACAATGACCTATTTTAGATGAAATTATAGAGCTTGCAAAAGCCCTAAATTCCTCAGATCATATCACCAAAAATATAGGAGACAAGATCTGAAATTCAGACCCAAGTTTCAGAGAGATTTCCTCTCAAATGGGTTTTTTTGTTAGCTTCTGCAACGTCGCAAAAAAAAAAGTTATAGTGAAAATTCCGCGATGACCTATTTGGAGAAATGAAACCCTAGAATCCAAAGCACTAATACCAAATGTTATGAAACCAGATCACAGAAAGATAGAAAAGATAGATCAACGCCTTAAAACTCAACCTCTCTGAGGAGGTAACCTCCTTTACATTACACAAATGAACAATTCTTCGATGATACAAATGATAAGACCTCCTTTCTATATATAGGAGTCTAAGGGGCCATAATATAATCAGAGCCGACATGACAATAATAATGTAAGGGCATAATAATAACAATAGTGGGCTTCTATGGGTCACAATAATAACAATATGGGGACTACACGGGCACAAAAAAATAATAAGGGGGTTGTACTAATGACAATAAGGGGTTACACTAGTAGTATAGGGACCTAACACACAATATTGAATGGAGTAACACCTATCTGATCTCATCAAAGAATACCACATGTCCTAAGTGTGGTTTTGGTCTGAGGTATTGAGATAGGCCAAAAAACTATATAAGGAGGAGAAGATCAAAGGGCCAAAATGTGCAAGTGAAAGGGTTTCTCAGGAATACTTCTATCTGAAGTATATTTTATGTTGGAGGGGCTATGTTTGTGAATGATTTGAAATATTTTATGCACCTTATATTCAATGTTGGATCAGGATCATGAAACCTGAAATGACTTATCATTGAATGATCTGATTTTCGTTGGGCTAGATCTGATTGCATACACATGTTTTATTAATTTCATGATCTAGATATGTCTGAAGTCTGGAATATCAACGAATTTGTGAGTTAATATTTCAAGATATATACGTTGGTTCACCTAGGTAAAGGCGTGTATACACACAGGTTCGAATCTTCCATGTAGCGTATAACAAAGAAAATCCTATTCTTTAGAAATGATTGATCTATCTGTTCAGTCCTGATGTTATACTACTGTCTGTCAATGAAGTCTTCTTAAATCTGAATATAAATCTAAATGCATAAGGAGTTTGGTTTCTGATTGATTGATTGTCTAAGCGAGAAGGGTTATCTCTGTTATTGCCTATCTAGAGCTCTGTAAATTGACAGTAGATGTTCATTATATTGCTGGTTGGTACAGACTTGATTCAGAAAATTTTATGTTTTAGTAGTTTTGAAGGTATACGCATGTTTGTATAAAGGAAGTAGCGTATACACGCAGGTGGGGTTCAGTAAAGTAGCGTATGCATTTTGATGTATGATTTTTGAGGTTGCAATTGGCTCTGAATGATGATGCAGGTTTTTGGGTTCAAGGCAGTGTTCTAGTGACGATGATCTAATTGTTCAAACTGACTGATTGTTGGTTGATGTAGTTTGAGTTTCAAAGTTTCTGATGGGTCGAGTATGAAAATTTGATGAAATGAGGCCTTCATTTGTATTTTTGTGTACCAGGAGCATCCATTCTTAAAATTAATGAAACATGGTCCCTGGAGCAAGAGAGAAGGTCATAGCCTTCTGTAGACCGACGCCTACGTACTAGTAAACACATCGGCTAGTGCATGAGTTAGGGGGTTGTAGCTCCCTTCCAGTAGAAGCTGGAAAATGAGAGAAGGTTATAGCCTTTTGCAGGTGGGTGCCTATGTACCAGTATGAGTCTGCACCAGTACAAGATTGTAAACAAATTTTCTTTATATTAAAAGAAGACAGAGATGACATCAGCAGGTGGTTTCTCTCTCGCATTGGGTTCCACCTTAAATCTTGGTGTTCATGTGTGTTGCTTATGTGTGAAGGTTCATTATGTCTTTATTGCACATAATTATTGTATAATAAGTTACTGATGCATTGATTAAATATTTACACATGATAAATTGACTAAATCCTAAGTTATCTCGATATACACTGGTTTCTCTAATCATAGTAGTGTGTACACGCAAGTTCACTTCACTAAGGTAGTGTATATAAATATGTTTGGCAAATGAAATATTATTGAACTGTAAACACTCATTCACCCCCCCTCTCAGTATTATTTCCAACAATTGGTATCAGAGCATGCCCTTCAGAAGAAGCTTGATCGCTTGAAGGAAGATCTTTCAAGATGAACAATCACGAAGACATGGGATCTATCAGACCATCAATATTTAATGGGAACAAATTGGTATATTGGAAAATAAGAACCAGAGCCTATCTTAAATCACTTGGAGCCGATGTTTGGGAAATTGTGGAAAGAGGATATCAATTTCCAGCAGTAGTACCTACAGATTCAGCAAGTAAGAAGTTATATGAAGCCAATGCCAAAGCAGCCAATACCTTGTTGGGAAGTTTGTCAGAATCAGAATTTGTCAAATTCATGCACCTCAAGACAGCCAAAGAGATATGGGACAAAATCATTCAGAGCTACAAAGGAGACTCCCAGGTAAAACGTGCTAAGCTTCAAACTCTCAAAATTCAGTATGAAACTCTTAAGATGCATAGTGATGAGAGCATGCTAGTTATTTTGTACATGTAGATGAGATTGTTAATTGTATGAAGAATCTGGGTGAAGAGATAGAGGAAGTTACTTTAGTAGAGAAAATTTTGAGATCTTTGTCTTCTAAATTTGAGTCAAAAGTATCTGCCATAGAAGAAAAACAGGATCTTCAAACTATTACTGTGGTTCAACTCCATAGAATTATAACTGCCTTTGAAATGAGTAAAGGAGGTCCATCAGATATGAACGAAACAAATTTTAAAGCTTGAGCAAAGGGAAAAGAAAAGGAAGAGAACAGTGAACCAGGATACATTTCAGAAGAAGAAGATGAGGTAAATTTTTTCAAGAAGCTTCAACGGGGTTCCAGAAGATTCAAAGATAAGCTACCATTCAAATTCTTTGCTTGTGGTAGAGTCAGCCATTATGCTGCCAAATGTCCTCATAAAGATAAATATGAAAAGGGAAAGGAATATGCAAAAGGCAATAGAAAACAGGTTGTTAATAGAAGGAGTTACTATACTCATGAAGATAGTGATGGTTTATCTAATACTGATGAAGATGAAGCTGAAAAAGACTATAAACTACTCATGGCTTACAAAAATAATGATTATTTGGATGCCTTAGAAGAGGAAGACTTTCTTGAAGAAATAAAAAAACTCAAAATCTGTTTAGAAGAAAATTATATGATCATAGATATGTTGACACATCAACTCACTGAAAGAGACAAGCACAATGAAAAACTAGAATGTGAAGTTGTGGGTCTAAGAAAAGAACTTGAGAAGACAAAATATTTTAATCTTAGATTTGCTAAAGACTAGAAACTTTAAATGAAATCATCAAAGTTCAATGTTCTCCTCTTATAAATATAGGTCTTGGATATACTAAAGAATCATCCCAATCTCAAAAGTCGTCAACCTCCACCAAAAGCTATCTTGAGGCAGCAAATTCCAGTGAACATTATGTCAATCGTAAGTAAAAGCCTAAAAGTACTCATCAAGTAAATCATGCTCAATTTACTCCAAGGATGAACATCAATAGAAACATCAACCAACAAGTAAACAATGCCAAAAGATTCTATGATCGCATAAACTTCTTTAATGGACAATGTTTTTCATGCCATAACGTTGGACACAAGGCTGCTCAATGTGTTGCATACAAAACCATCATGACTAGAGAAGAACGAAATCAAAGGAGTGTAACAGGAATTAAGAAAAGTTCCTATAATAAATTTCCTCCACTTGAAGATGAAATAGAATGTTCGTTTTGTAACAACTTTGGTCATGAAAAATATGAATGCAGGAGCAAATTTCGGCCAACACTTCAAAATGAGCAAACATCATGAAATTCCAAGATATGGAGAAAGAAGGAATCTCAATCCGAAAGATGTGGCATATCTCTGTATGCAGAAGGACAAGAGAATCAGTGGTACATCAACAACGGATGCTCCAAACACATGACAGATGATAAAGAGAAAATTCATTCATATAATGCTTTAGAAAAGGAAAAAATGTCTCATTTGGAAATGACACACCAACTTTCATTAACAGTAAAGGTTATGCTTTCTTGAAACAAAAGATTAAATATGGAAATTTCATGTATGTAGATGGTTTAAAGCATAACTTATTGAGTGTCAGTCAAATGTGTGATCAAGGAAATGAAGTTGTGTTTCGATCAAACAGATGTGTGGTTCGTGATCTTGATATAGGAAGGAACGTAATCAAAGGTACAAGAACTCCAAACAATTTGTACATACTCAAAGGAGGACAACAACAATGATATCTAAGAAAAACAAATGAAAATTGGTTATGGCACAAAAGATTGGGGCATCTAAGCTTTTCTCAAATAAGAAAAGGATGCAAGCTCAAGGCGGTCCGTGATCTTCCAGATATCAACATTCCAGAAAATACCATATGAAAACCATGTCAAGATAGTAAGCAAACAATAGTTCATTTCATTGAAAAAGAAGGATCATCAAGTAAGCCTCTTGAACTCATCCACACTAATTTATGTGAACCAAAAAGGAAAAAGTCACCTCATGGAGAAAAATACTTTATTTTATTCATTGATGATTTTTCTAGAATGTGTTGGATAGGTCTACTAAAGCATAAAGACGAAGCATTTGAAAAGTTTAAAGCCTTCAAAGCTTTAGTTGAAAATGAATTAGATCGAAAAATCAAATGTCTCAGATCTGATCAAGGGGGGGAATTCATATCAAATAAATTCTTTGATTTTTGTGAACAAAATGGAATAAAAAGACAGTTCTTAGTCACCAGAACTCCTCAACAAAATGTCGTAGTGGAAAGAATGAACAATACAATTTAACAAAGGCTCGAGCTATGCTTGATGAATCTGAAACTCCTGCAACCTTCTAGGGTGAAGCTGCATTTTCTGCCATGACTATTCTCAACAAAGCGAATGTTTGAGTAAATAGAGATCAAACTCCATATGAACTTTGGTATGGTAACCCTCCTACTGTAAAACACTTTAGGGTTTTTGGAAGAAAATGTTTCATCAAAAGAACTGATGAAAAACTTGGTAAGTTTGAACAAAAAGAAGACGAAGGAATTATTCTTGGTTATTCATCCAGAAGTAAATGATACAAATGTTATAATAAAAGACTTCAGAAAATTGTTGAATGCATTGACGTTGTAATTGATGAAGCATGTAGAAATCTGAAACACATGAAATCAACAGAGGATTATGACAATGAGGAAGACAATGAATGATTTCCCTATGAAATCAAAATTATATAGAGGAAGGAACCAATGAAGCACCAAAAGAAGATACAACAGACAGGGAAAAAACTCCATCCAAGTATGTTCAAAGGAATCATCCAAAATCTCAAATTCTAGGAGAAATAGGGTCTGTAGTACAGACAAGAATAACTCTTACAGGGACGTCATGTTATCTTACATTACTATCCTCCATAGAACCACATAATGTAAATGAAGCTAGCAAAGATGAATGTTGGGTTAAGGCCATGGATGAAGAACTTGACCAAATTGAAAATAATGATACTTGAGAATTAGTTCCTAGACTTCATGATAAAAATGTTATAGGAATAAAGTGGATATCTAAGAATAAGTTGAATGAAAATGGAGAGGTTATTAGAAACAAGGAAAGACTTGTTTGTAAAGGGTATGCTCAACAAGAAGGTATAGATTTTGAAGAAAATTTTGCACCTGTTTTTAGGCTTGAAGCCATAATCATGTTTCTTGCTCTTTCTAGTTTCGAAAATTCAAAGTGTATTAAATGAATGTAAAATCAGCTTTTCTTAATGGAGATTTAGAAGAAGAAGTTTATATTCAGCAACCAAAAGGATTCATTCTAGAAATGATGCAAAACTTGTACGCAAACTCAAAAAGGATATTTATGGTCTAAAACAGGCTCCAAGGGCTTAGTATTATTGCTTTGACAAATATATACAACAACAAGGTTTCACAAAAGGTCCTCCAGACATCGACTTATATGCAAAGATTGAAAGTGATAAACAACTAATTATTGTTGTTTATGTTGATGATATCATCTTTGCTAGCAACGAAGAATCTATGAGTGAGAACTTTGCTTCGGTTATGCAACAAGAATTTGAGATGTCCTTACTTGTTGAACTTACTTATTTTCTTGGTTTACAAGTACAACAAACAAAATATGGTATTGTTCTTTCACAAACCAAATATCTCAAATAGATCTTGAAGAAGTACATAATGGAAGATTCTAAACCAGTATGTACTCCAATGGTAACAAGATGTAGTCTCAGTTCTAACGATGAATGACCAACAGTAAACCAACCAACTTACAGATCTATGATTGGAAATCTGCTTTATCTAACAGGTACCAGACCTGGTATCATGCATGCAGTAGGAATAGTTGGAAGGCTCCAAGCAAATCCAAAGGAATCACATCTTCAGGTAGTAAAAATAATATTCAAATATCTTCAAGGAACTCAAGACTTTGTTCTATGGTATCCTAAAGATACATATATTACTTTTCATGCATATATAGATGCAAATTGGACAGGAAATGTTGATGATCGAAAGAGCACTAGTGGAGGTGCATTCTATATGGGTTCACGGTTGATGTCTTGGTTCAACAAGAAACAAAGTTTGATTGCGTTATCTACAGCTGAAGCAGAATATATGGCTGCTGCATCTTGCTGCACACAACTACTTTGGATGATGCAAACATTGCACGACATTCAGATCACATGTACTCCACCCATCTCCATTATATGTGATAATACAAGTGCCATCATTATCTCGTAAAATCCTGTCATGCACTCCAAGACAAAGCACATACCCATTAAGTACCATTTTCTATGAGAAAAAGTGCTTGAAAAAAAATTTAAATTGGAGTATGTTCCCTCCAAAGAATAGGTCGCTAATATATTCACCAAATTGCTTCCCAAAGAACATTTGAATATCTCAAAAAAAAGCTAGGAGTAGTTGTTGCATCATCCTGCTGTTAAATCCAATTTTTCAGAGGAAGGTTCATATATGCGAGTTTCATGAAGGATAATAGCATATATATGTTGGTTTCTATGGCTGCAGAAGCATATACGTTTTGCTGATAGAAAAGCAGTGGGTTAGACTCTGATATGGGTGTTGAGTCTGATTTTGATGGTTACAGTCTGACGGTATGCTTTGTTCATTGTTTTTTATCTAACTGATCAAGATGCCTTAATGAATGTTTTGTAGAAAATGGACAGGTAGCACAGGTTTAGGGGGAGCATTAGCCTTCACAAACATTCTGCATTGTTCGCATTATGGTTGCTGATTTTAATTCTGGTTTCATAGGTCATGTAAAAGATCTAGGGGGGTAATATGTCTCTGTTGGTCATAGTCTATTTTTGAAAGAGTCCTATTGGACATATGATGTAATTTGTATCCCCACTATGCATGGGAAGGATGATGTAATAATTCCTATATTTCAGTGATGTACAAACAATTGGTATATCCCCACTTGGTTGGGTGGATGAGTTAAATTTGATGTATCCCACTTGGTTGGGAGATTGATGTAAGTATGAGTCTTTGGTCTTAGGGAGGTCATACTCACTTAGTTGAGTTTTAGAGTCATGTTATTCTTTTGAAACATATCTCTGCAGACTCTGAATGTACTCAGGGGTAGCATGGACAACATAATATATATCAAAGGGGGAGAGTATCTTGGTCTGCCCTTTGCCTTTAATGTCAAAGGGGGAGAGTAGTTTGGTGTTGCTTGTTATCTTTAACAGTTTCTATGGCTTACAGTAATCATCACCAACATGGTTGCCATCAAGTCCAAAGGGGGAGATTGTTGGCATTATGATACAAGTGTTGTCCTTGATGGAAACTCACTCACAGGACAGTTCAGTTTTCGATAAAAGGAAACTCACAATATAACAGATCATTTTAGAGGAAACGGGGTATTGGTATAGAAGAACAGGAAGATGGAACTAAGGTCCACTAATTATAATGAAGAAGTTGAAAGAAAATGATGGTGTAAAGCAGGTTAAGATATATACACAGGTCTACTTTATTAAAGGATCGTATACATATGCACGCACTTTTACAAGGGGAAAAGCGTGTATAGGTTGGAAAATCAAGGAAATTCAAGAGTAAAGAATACCCGGGGTCAATACCATGGTATTAGCCCACAATATTCAGTGGAGTAATGACTATTCAATCTTGTCCAAGAGTACCACAGGTCCTAAGTGTGGTTTTAGTCCGAGGTATTGAGATAGGCCAAAAAACTATATAAGGAGGAGAAGATCAAAGGGCCAACATGTGTAAGTGAAAGGGTTTCTTAGGAATACTTCTATTTGAATTATATTTTATGTTGCAGAGGCTATGTTTGTGAATGATTTGAAATATTTTGTGCACCTTGTATTCAATGTTGGATCAGGACCATGAGACTTGAAATGACTTATCATTGAATGATCTGATTTTGGTTGGCCTAGATCTGATTGCGTACACCTGTTTTATTCTTTAAATGTCATGATCTGGGTATGTCTGAAGTCTGGAATAGCAACGAAGTTGTGAGTTAATATTTGCAAATCTATACGCTGGTTCGCCTCGATAAAGGCGTGTATACATGCAAGTTCAACTCTTCCAAGTAGCATATACAAAATAAAGGCTTATTCTTCAGAAATGACTGATCTATCTGATTAGTTCAGTGGTTTTACTGCTATCTTTCAATGAAGTTTTCTTGGATCTAAATGTAAATCTGAATGCATAAAAAGTTGGGTGTCTGATTGATTGATTGTTTAAGTGAGAAGGGTTATCTCTGCTACTGCTTGTCTAGAGCTCTGTAAATTGACAATAGATGTTCAGTGTATTGCTAGTTGGTACAAACTTGATTCAGAAAGTTTTATGTTTCAGTAGTTTTGAAGGTATACGCAGGTTTGGATAAAGGAAATAGCGTATACATGCAGGTTGGGTTCAGTAAGGTAGCATATGCATTCTGATGTATGATTTTTGAGGTTGCAGTTGGTTCTGAATGATGATGCAAGTTTCTGGGTTCATCACAGTGTTCCGGTAACAATGATCTAATTGTTCAGATTTACTAATTATTGGTTGATGCAGTTTGAGTTTCAAAGTTTCTAATGGGTCCAGTATGAAAAATTGATGAAACAAATCCTTCATTTGTATTGTTGTGTACCAAGAGCATCCAATCTAAAAATTAATGAAACGTGGTCCCTGGAGGAAGAGAGAACGTTGTATCCTTCTGTAGGTCGGCACCTATGTACTAGTAAACACATTGGCTATTGCAAGAGCTAGGGGGTTGTAGCTCCCTTCCAGTAGAAGCTGGAAAATGAGAGAAGGTTGTAGCCTTCTGCAGGTGGTTCCTGCATACTGGTATGAGTCTACACTAGTACAAGATTGTAAACAAATTTTCTTTATATTAAAAGAAGACAGAGACGACAACAACAGGTGGTTATTCTCCTGCATTGGGTTTCCACCTTAAATCTTGGTGTTCATGTGTGTTGCTTATGTGTGATGGTTTATTATGTCTTTACTACACATAGTTACTGTATAATAAGTTATTTATGCACTGATTAAAGATCTACACATGATAAATTGACTAAATCCTAAGTTCTTTAGATATACACTGGTTTTTCTAATCATAGTAGCGTGTACACACAAGTTCACTTCACTGAAGTAGCGTATATAAACACATTTGGGAAATGAAATATTATTGAACGGCAAATATTGATTCACCCACCCCCCCCCCCCCCCTCTTAGTATTATTTCCAACAATTAAGCTCCTCTGAAAGCTTGAAGGAGTTCTTGACCTTGGTGAGCTTGCCAATTTGGCAAGATTTCTCAGTTGAACTACTAGCAACTTCTTGAAATTGGTAGGGACTTGGGATTGGTACTAGCTGCCAACATAGGTTGTTATAAGCCAAGCTTCCATTGAGATGATTTCTACTGATCCAGAGAGCTCATTGCTGCCTAAATCAATGTATTCCACAAACTACAACAACACGAGGTCACTGTCAATGGGACCGCTAAGCTTATTCGAATGCAAATCTTGTTGGCGCAACTCTTTAAGCTTCTAGAAACCCTTGGGGATTATGTCAGTCAAATCATTTGATAACAGATTAAGGTAAATTAGGTGTTTCACAGCAATTAGGGCACTTTGAATTCTTCCATAGAAATAATTATTCGAAATATCTGTCGACTTGTAGTTGTACAGATGCCTCATACCAAATATTTACATAATTGTAATTATACATATGTCACCCTTGTTAGGAGGGTGGAAAGCATTAAATGCTCTTAAAAAAAAATGTAGAGAGGCAAAGTTATGGAATTGGAAAACAATTAAAGTTCTTTTTGGGCTCTTAGTTTGTCCAGTGATATTATATAGGTGTGAATTGTGGGCTAGTAGCATCCTTGTCTCAAAATGGAAGAAAATAGAGAAAATCCAAAAGCGCTTGATCATGAGCAAGTTTAAAATATAAAAAAATCAGTTTCTTATGAGATAATGCTAAGTGAAACAGGAGCAACTTCCATCGAAGCAATTGCTATGGTGTGTCTCATAAAGTATCTTCAAAGAATTGAGAAAATGGGAGAAGGTAGATGGCCTAAAGTTATCTTAAATGAAGGAATGAGTGGAAGAAAGAAATCATGGAGGAGACAAAACAACAAATAGATGCAAAAATGAAATATTTACCTCAATGCATGTCCCATGAATAGCAAGGATTTAAAGAGTTATGTTATGTTGAAGTTTCGTAAGCATATATGGGGAAAAGAGTTGGGTAGAAAGAAGAAGTATTGTGTTCAAGAATTCAACCCCACGTGTGGTCTCCAACAAAAAGAGTACATCGAAGCTAGCATCCCATGGAGAGAAAAAATTCTTATTGCTCAATTAAAAACTAACTTGCATCAATTACGGTACGAAACAGGTCAGTGGAAAAAACCTAAAGAAGCTTGGAAAGAGCAGGTGTGTACTTTTTGCACTTCTGGGGTAGTGGAATCAGAAAAACATTTCATTTTGGAATGTGATTCTTTCAAAGACATCAGAGACAATTACAACACTATGTTAACATCGGTTCCTTGGTATTGTCTTTTTAGTGAGAGGATTGGTAGAAAGTTGGGTCAACTCATCATTAATTTGAATAATAAGAAGATTGAATTACAAAAGGTAAAAAGAAAGGAAGCTAGTGGTCTCGTAGACTATATCTAGTCTTGTGAACGTTAAAATTTCGTTCATTCATTTGAAAATGAAAGACTAAAAATTGAGGTGAGTTAATTCAAAAAATATCTATCAACCTAAAAAATAACTCTAATGAATTTTTAGAATTTTTAATTTGTGTATATAATATTTTTCAAAACAAATATAGTAAATGTGATTGGTATAATTAAAAAGATTCTAATATATAAATGTTTTTTACAATATTAAATTTATTTATATATTAAAATAATCAAATAATGATTTTGTTTAAAATTATATCACATAACGAAAAAGAAATCTCTTAATTATATTGCGTTAAAATAAATATAATGCGTAGAGAATTATAAATTTGTCCTCATAAAAATTAGATATGGTCTTCGGGTTTGAGGAATTTATAATATAGTTTTAAATTTTTGGAAAGATTAGGAGATTTTGAATATGTTTGTATATTAACATTATTTTTATTAATATTGTTATTTAAACAATTTATTATTTTGTCAAATTCCAAGTTCTAAAGATAATAAATACTATATTATTTTTAATAGTTATAGTTTTATTTGTTATGTTTTCGTTATTTGTTAAATATATTTTTCTAATTAATTTTATACAAAATTGACAAAAATTTATTTAAATCATAATTTGATTAGTATAATTTCCATAATCCAAATATGTTAAAGATTTTTAAGAATCTTATACATAAAAAAACATTTTAAATTTTATAGTCCAATTCAAAGATACATCAAAACTTAAAAAGATTAAAGAAGTAAATTTTAAAACAAAACAAAATCTAAAAATATTAGAAAACTCAATTTTAGATATCATCCTCTTGTCATTGGATTCTCTACGAACAATAAAGCTAAACATATATCTCCTTGGTAAAGACAAGTTGTGTCAGTTAAAATTCCAAAGTGGAGGTGTTATTGTGGGAGTATTGGTCTACTACTTTAATTTCACTGTTTCACATTGTGGGTTCGTTGCAAAGACGAGTAGGGGCTTTCGAAATTCCTAACGGAGGAGAATTACTCTACCTTTTATTGTGTTGGAACTTTTCAATTATTTTTAATCTTGTATTTTTTTTTTTTTAACACATGGTGAATCGATAATTATTAAGCCTAATTCAGGGGAGACCCAGGATCAAACCTCATAGCTGCCACTATAACACCAAGAGTATAACCAACCACCTGTAAGTCGGATTTTAGCAAGAGCAGACTCATCGGGACTCTGATTTTAGCAATACTAATATCCTATGATTTTAGCAAGAGCAGACTCATCGGGACTCTGATTTTAGCAATACTAATATACTATGATTTTAGCAAGGATACTAATATCCTATGATTTTAGCAAGAGCAAACTCATCGGGACTCTGATTTTAGCAATACTAATATCCTATGATTTTAGCAAGGATACTAATATCCTATGATTTTAGCAAGAGCAGACTCATCGGGAGGGGAGTCCGCCCCTGATTTTAGCAATACTAATATCCTATGATTTTAGCAAGAGCAGACTCATCGGGACTCTGATTTTAGCAATACTAATATCCTATGATTTTAGCAAGGATACTAATATCCTATGATTTTAGCAAGAGCAGACTCATCGGGACTCTGATTTTAGCAATACTAATATCCTATGATTTTAGCAAGGATACTAATATCCTATGATTTTAGCAAGAGCAAAACTCATCGGGACTCTGATTTTAGCAATACTAATATCCTATGATTTTAGCAAGGATACTAATATCCTATGATTTTAGCAAGAGCAGACTCATCGGGACTCTGATTTTAGCAATACTAATATCCTATGATTTTAGCAAGAGCAAACTCATCGGGACTCTGATTTTAGCAATACTAATATCCTATGATTTTAGCAAGGATACTAATATCCTATGATTTTAGCAAGAGCAGACTCATCAGGAGGGGAGTCCGCCCCTGATTTTAGCAATACTAATATCCTATGATTTTAGCAAGAGCAGACTCATCGGGACTCTGATTTTAGCAATACTAATATCCTATGATTTTAGCAAGGATACTAATATCCTATGATTTTAGCAAGAGAAAACTCATCAGGACTCTGATTTTAGCAATACTAATATCCTATGATTTTAGCAAGGATACTAATATCCTATGATTTTACTCATCGGGTGGGGAGTCCAGTATCCTATGATTTTAGCAAGAGCAAACTCATACTAATATCCTATGATTTTAGCAAGGATACTAATATCCTATGATTTTAGCAAGAGCAGACTCATCGGGTGGGGAGTCCAGTATCCTATGATTTTAGCAAGAGCAAACTCATCGGGACTCTGATTTTAGCAATACTAATATCCTATGATTTTAGCAAGGATACTAATATCCTATGATTTTAGCAAGAGCAGACTCATCAGGAGGGGAGTCCAGCAAACTCATCGGGACTCTGATTTTAGCAATACTAATATCCAATGATTTTAGCAAGGATACTAATATCCTATGATTTTAGCAAGAGCAGACTCATCGGGAGGGGAGTCTGCCCCTCTAGCCGCCACCATAACAGGTCACTGTACTCCGTGAGATTTGAACTCAGGTCCCCTGGGGTTCGCCCAAGAAAACCTACCATTAAACCGCACATCACTGTACTTTAATCTTGTATTTTTTACTATTGATATTGAAGTTCTTTATAGCGCCATTTTATTATATTTGTATCTTGTTCTCCTATATATATTAGGCGAGGATCATTAAATATTGTTTTTTTAATTTTTTTTGTTACTATTTCTAAGTGCTTATTATTTTATAAGTAATTACTATTTTTATAGCACAAAGTATCCGATCATAGTACTTGTAAATTAACATTTTATTTACGAATAACTTCATCTATCTAATTTACACAGGAAAATATGTTAAAAAATCACTATTTTTCTTTTCCATAAGATTCAATAAATCCACTCTTGTCCGGTCCATGAAAAAGGTCACTTCAATGAATCGCTCAATACCTAAAATTTATAATGATAAAGTCAGGCCAGAGAGCCCCACATTTATAATGGTAAAGTATGGCCAGAGAGCCCCACATTTATAATGGCAAAGCATGGCCAGAGAGCCCCCACATTGCGTCTCTTCGCAGACGGCAGCGGTTCTAAATTGCTGTCTCTCTGGAGATGGCGACCCAATTAGATATTTATGCTAATCTTCTCTATCTCACCTAGAGAAGATTAATTAAAAACAGTGGCATTCATCACATCAGCCATGAAATTTGAAACTTTGAGCAGCATCAATCACAAAACGGTATTTCACATCTCCCTTCACCAATCTTTCCATTGCTGTGTTTACATACTCCACTGGAATCTTCTCTATCATGCAACATATGTTATGCTCCCCACAAAAGTCTAACATTTCCTGAGTTTCCTTCACCCCTCCAATCAAACTGCCCCCTACAAATCGACGGCCTGCACACACCAAAATTAAAATTAAATCCAAACTTCCATGTGGCTAAAGCCCAAATTCTTGTCCAAAAAAGCAGTAAAGAAATCCAAATATTAGAGATAGCATATCTGCCTAAGCTATGGATGCCTTTGATACTCTCAGTGCAGTTAAAATATAATTTCGTTTATATCTTTCATCTACAGAACAAAAGGGCAGAGAAGACTTACCCATTACAACAGACGGAGCAGCAAATTGAACAGGCTTTTCTGGCAAACCAACTATGACCAACTTCCCATTCACCTTTAGCAAATTAAGGAGGGGCTCCACAGCATGATTAGCAGAGACTGTGTCAATAATATAGTCTACAGACTTGACTGCAGCCTGCATCTGTTTCTCATCTTTGCTGATGACGAAGTGATCTGCTCCTAAAATTTCTCTCGCTTCCTTTTCCTTGCTAGGCGATGTACTTATCACCGTCACTTGCAACCCAAAAGCTTTGCCAAATTTGACAGCCATGTGTCCCAAACCACCAAGCCCCACCACGCCCAGGCTCTTTCCAGGCTCCGTCATCTCGAAATATTTCATGGGGCTGTACACCGTTATTCCGGCACATAGCAACGGTGCAGCGGCATCTAAGGGCAGATTCTCTGGTACCTTCACCACAAAGCTGCTTACACCCCACAAACCACCCAAATTATTAAAACCCTATTTAACCAATATAAAGAAAAAATATTTATGGCATTCGTCTCCGGTTTTATATAAAAGAGACAAACCACCCGTCTCGGCAGGCCTGCCGGAACTTGGCGCAATTAAATTTTCTAGAGGTTTTGAGTCAATTGGGAGATTCCCGAAACTCGTTGTTCTCGTTCCAAGCATGAATAGGATTATATGGACAGAAAAGGAAGCCTTTTGTGGCGAGTTTAGCCTATATGCCCTAAAACAAAAATGGTTGCATGAGTTGGGATAATGATTAATTACCTCTGGTTACAAACCATCAAGGATGAGTAACCTCCAAAGGTGACAGAACCATCAATATCGGTGCTTCCATACGTCCAAATGACCTTCTCACAGTACTGTTCTTGCCCTTTGCTACAAGAATCGCAATGATGGCAACTTCCAACCATACAGCCAACGCCCACACGATCTCCAGCAGAAAAATTCTTCACTCCTGAACCAACTTCAACTACTATACCTACTATTTCATGGCTGCAAAAATAGAATTGCTAGTAAATTAAAATTGAGCATGAATTTCTGGGCATATACTCTTTCTGTCTTACTATTTGATGTGAAGCAGTGTTGAAGATTATGAAGACATTACCCAGGAACCATTGGGTATTGGGAACCTTTCCATTCATTGCGAATTTGATGTAGATCAGTGTGACAGATTCCGCAGTATACGATCTTGAAAGTAACGTCATGCGGCCCAGTTTCCCTGTCAAGGCAATTTAAATCTAAGTTTTCTGCAAATGGGTATCAATAGAAGCAAACAATTTAAATGCAAATTTTCTGCAAATGGGTATCAATAAAAGCAGTTGTGAGAATAAAGCGAGGAGGAACCTGCGAGTGAAATTGAAGGGCGAGAGAATGCCAGACTCGTCTCTAGCAGCCCATCCCTGAACATTAAACCGACCTACTTCCTTCACCATCTTCTCTTCTTCACAACACTCAAATAAATTTGATTCACTTAAAAGAAGCAGCTGAACAGATGAATGTAAAGAACAGATTTGAGGAGATAGCTGAACAGATGAATGTAAAGAACAGATTTGAGGAGATAGTGGGTGTTGGGATGGGTATTTAAAAGGTCATGTATGGTCAGGACATTTAGTGTAAAAGCGAAGAAATTACGCGCCACACGACTTTTAAAGATTGGTGGAAGCGGAGAAACTTCAGGCTATATGTATAGGTAGGGAAACGACGACCTCGCGTCCCGAATCTTTTGCGTTTGTGGACAGAGTGCTGGACCCCGTCCATCTTCCACATTTGACGGTCTGCGATTAATTAGGATGGGGTTTATTAATCATGTTATGGGTGGAGGATCCCGAGTACCGTTCAAACAAGGCAACCCTTATTCCGATCACAAATTCGTTAAGCCAGGTTACATGGCTGCTCCATAGATGGACGTCGGCCTTATTACCGGTTGACTTAAAACTTTTACACCGGACTGTACCCTGTAATTTATGACGTTTAATATTTGTCATTTGTCCTTTGTCCTTGGCCCATTTAATCCGAAGTTTGAGGGATGGAATTTGGACTATTCGTGGTCCTATTCCGACACACAAACCCAGGCTGTAGCATGGAATTTCTCCTGTTTTGCACTAATAATTTACCATGCAGCTTAATATGGTGGAAACCTCATATGCTGTTTTTTATATGTTCAAGGAAGATATAACATGAAATTTTAATGAAATTGTATTGGTATCTCACGATAAGTTACCAATTACATTAAAGTCTTAATCATTCATATTATATTTATAAAAAATTCGAATATAGTAATTGAACGTGGGGTTGTCGGCAGAAGTAGTCCATGCTGGGTCTGAAATGAAAACTCTATGTTAGGTCTCATGCAAAGCATGAAATGAAAAGTTAAGGTAATTTCAATGCTAGATAGTTATAATGCAAGGTAATTATAACACTAGATATAGCTATAATGCAATAATTTTATGAAGGTTTATAGGATTAGTCCAACAAAGAAGTTCCATAATCTACAATGGTAGCAAAACCAAATACCATAATCTATAATGGCAGAAAAATCATCAGCGCATAAAGCTACAACGAAATGTTCATAAAAGTTCCAAAACCTTCACCGCAGGTAGCTACAGTCAATTGCTCATAAAAGTTCTAGAATCTACAATAGCAGCGCAACACAACCCCTAGTGCAGAAGTTAAATGTTCAATGTTCATAAATGCTATTAGTATTTTTGTTATATGGTATGGAAAAGTGGAGACAACGTAGATGTGTACAGAAACTTGCAATTAAATGTTCATAAATGCTATCATTGTTTTTTTATCAGTGTTTTTGTTACATGGTATATATTTTTGTTATATGGTATGGAAAAGTGAAATGCTATCAGTATTTTTGTTATATGGGATGGAAAAGTGGAGAGAACTTAAATGTGGGTAGAAACTTGCAATTAAATGTTCATAAATGAATATTAAATGAACAGACATAGATATCTAATTTATGTCACTCATATCTGATATATCTTATCCTTGTGAATTTGGGAGTTAAATTTTCAGAATATTAAATGAACTAATATATAGATATAATTTGTGTCATTCTTATCTAACATAATTTGGGTCACTCATATAACCTACTCTCTGTGACTGTCTTTTACGAGTGATGGATCTGTAGTCTGAAATAGACGATCGCACAAGGAAAGCAGATATACATCGCCATCACTCCGCGCTCCCGGCTTAGGTCTTTCCTCTTTACCCCAAGTGAATCCTCTGCATGGTTATCTTCCAGGTTCGCATTCTTCCGCAAGGCTTTTTCATTCTTCCATAGGGGCATACGTAAGTTTGGGAATCATCGATCGACCCTGATCCAAATGGCTCCCAGCGTCGCGAAGATAGCTGCTGGCTCAGTTCCGTCCACCTCTGGGGGACAAGCTCCTACCCATATCATCAGTGAAGCCCCAGCTCCCACTATTCAGGTGGTCCAAGGCTCACTCGATGAGGCTTTGAAGTTTTCTGAAAGTGTCATAATCTATCGGTTCAATGGTTTCTGGCCGCCGCTGACAGCTCTCCACAGTTGGACCTCGGAGGTATGGAAGCCTGTTATTTCTGATGAAATTAATATCTACCCCTGTGTTAGGAGTTTCTTTATAGTAGATTTTGAAAACCCTGAAAGTAGACAATGTATTCTAGATTCCGACCCTTGGTTTTGGGAAAACTCAAGCCTATTCATGAAGCCATCGAACCCAACATTCGATCCCTCAACAACAGTCATAACCTTAACACTACTTTGGGTGAGATTGCCAAACCTACCCTTGCATCTCTGAAATTTCTCCTTGCTAAAAGCCATTGGAAATGCAATTGGGAAATTTTACTGTAGGTGCCTAGAAACAGAAACAGAGGAATATGCCAGAACCACCTATGCACGCATCTGTGTGGAAATGGACTTTAGCACGGAATTCCCAGCTGAAATAAACCTAACAAGTAAAGACTATGTGTGGAACCAAAAACTCGATTATGAAAGTGTCTTCTTCAGATGTCGAAAGACTATGTGTGGAACCAGAAACTTGATTATGAAAGTGTCTTTTTCAGATGTCGATCCTGCTTTGAGACAGGCCATCTAGCCAAAAATTGCCCAAAAGCCTCCAAGAAAAATTCTGCTAGAAAAAATCACCACAGATCTATATGGTGGGAAGGAGCACAAAAACAACATTACACTGTCATCAAGGAAGAATACTCTCCAGAAAACTCTGAATCACAAGAAATCGGGCAAGAAAGAAACAAATCTCAAGACAAGCAGGTGGAAAGCCCCACCCAATAGCAAAAAAGTGAATTCGACAATCCCTCAAGCATCAACAGTTACGAGGATTCGAATACCGCACAAACTAAATCTTCATTTAACAACAAAGAAAATCTCCCAGACCAAACTTCTTCTCTGACTATCTTCAAAAGGACGAACACAACATATTGTGAAGCTAAGACACCAATGTCCCAAGAACCAGAAGAGATGAAGGAGATGCAAGATAAAGGAAGTTGGAAGACCGTAGAGAAAAAAGAAAGCTACAACACCAATCTCGCCAAGAAAGACGAGAAGCTAGACAATTAAGAACTAAGAAAATTATAGGTCCGATAGACCAATTTGCTCTGAGTGGACGTTAACCACCACCATCATCATCATATATGATCATTGCCTCAACTTTTTTATTTAGATGTTAGAAATGTCAAAGGCATTATATGTTTCCTTCCAGATTATCATAAATCTAGATCTGATCATGGCAAAATTTACACTTGGACTGCCCAACTCCCTCAATAAATTTACACTTGGACTGCCCAACGCCCTCAATAATATGAGAATAATATGAGAGTAATTATTGAGATAAAGTTGTTTTTAAATTTATCATTACAAAAGTATGAAGTTGTTTTTAAATTTATCATTATTAAAAATCCAATGAAATTGTTTTTAAATGATAAACCCAATGAAGTTGTTTTTAAATTTATCATGTATTGCGATGATGCTGTTTTTAAATTTATCATTACTAAAGTATGAAGATGAAGTTGTTGTTTTTAAATGTATCATTATTAAAAATCCAATGAAGTTGTTTTTAAATGTATCATTATTAAAAATCCAATGAAGCTCTTTTTAAATGTATCATTACTAAAGTATGAAGATGAAGTTGTTGTTTTTAAATGTATCATTATTAGAATTCCAATATTGGATAGATATATTTTAATCAATAAATATTTAATATGAGAGTAATGATTGTATTACTATGATAGAGAGAAGTAGAAAAGGATCAAGTGAAATTAAAACCAAGGTGGAATCACCGCTAAATAAGATGAAAGGAAAGTAACTGTATGGGAGGACTGTGAAGCCAAATGCACAACAAGACATGAAATTATGTATATTCATTAGACAAGCAAATGATATGAAAGACAGAAAAAAACCTATCTTTGTATATGTGTCAAAAATCATTATAGCCTCGAGCGAAGTAGGGAACATTACATGGGAGTTATTTCTGCCTTCAAAAAATAAAATCACTACAACCACGAGTTTGCCTATAAAAATATAGCCCAATATAATTACAACCAAGAAGCCAAAGTAGAACTTTTACAACCAAGAAGCCAAAGTAGAACTTTGGAAAATGGCAGGGATTCGATAGCCATTGTTCTGCCAATCATTGTATATGGAAATGTTATACCTATTGCGCATATGACGACAATCACACATATCACTTCTCATGATGCATTTCACATTTCGTTGAATGAAAATAACTTATCTGTTGTGATAATGTGGATGACAAGAATATGCATAAAAATCCCTTCCAAAAACCATGCTCTTGTCTCACCACTGTGGATGCCTCATAATACCAACATATAAAGAAGAATATAGCAATATCAAAAATGTTGCTTGTAGGACCCTTTCGCAACATGAAACTGGCTACATCTTATGTTGATCACAAGCGTTATGATCCTTGTACCTCAACCTACAATAGAGTCTGAGATATATTATGCATATTCATTTGATCACTACTATGTGTAAGATGAGAACCGCGTATATCTCCTGGATTATTAAGTTGCTTAGACATGAGTTCAGCAACAACTAGTACGTCCAATATTGTACTAATACTCGCTGGTACCTCCAACATTGTACTAATACTCGCTAGTATATTAGGGTGAAACAAAGGAAGTCCGCTCTTTGCATTAGAGCCAATGATTCCAAAATAATAAAGAACAAGTGTGCTTTCCACTTACTTTCAAAATTTAAGACTACAGAGACTAAGCACAAGATTGTACAGACTAAGCACAATAATCTTTAAAGCACAAGATACACAAAATTTGTGTAATTTTGAAATAATAAAGAAGCCCAAAATCTCACGAGTTCAGTGTTTACATTGTGCTCGCCTAGAGATTCCCTGTTGCACGTTCACTGCACTGGAAAAACAACACACAAAATTGAATATCGTATGAAGATTCTTGGTTGCACCTTCACTGCAATGAAAAAACAACACACAAAATTGAATAGAGTGAACTCGGTTGAAAACCCTAAAAATGAGTTTATGACTTAGGAGAAACTTATGCCATTAACTATTAAAATGGTATTTTTCCCCCACAGTTCTATAATGGCCGAATATATATAATAAAGTGTGAATATATAATAAAACCTAAATGTTGAAACCTTTAGAGAATACATAAAAGTGGAGTTTTATAGTGCAGGTTACTTAGGATTTTTCAACAAGTGTACACCTCAACGGTGATGCAACATGGGTGGTTTGTAGCATGAACTAAACATCCATATAACATTAATTTTATAGTTAGTGATATGTTCTACTTCGTTTAATTACGGCCATCAACCTACTTCAATTTAAAGTTACATATAAAATAGCACGACTATTATTCCAAAGCAACAAAATAAAGATGGGAAAATAAAATTTAAGTTACATATAAAATAACACGACTATTCCAAAGCAACAAAATAAAGATGGGAAATAAAAATTCCACCAAGATTTTTTTATTGGGTAGGCATGTTGGACATGCATGCAGGCCACGCGGCTACTCCATAAATATCTCTTCGCTGGTTTGTTTGAGCGAGAAGCAAAGTCAATTGTGAAGATGAGCATGGGCATGGCACTATCTCCACACTTTGAACGCCCACAACACATGCAAAAACATATGGATTTCAACTAACTGAAGCAGATACCTTATACTCTTGGAACCTGTTCATTCTGTGTCGAACTGGAGTGTCACAGACGTATCAAACTTCCAATTCCAAAGATTGTAGAAAAAATGTTGAACTCGCATGAACAAAGGTGTGATGCATCTACCTATGCCTTAGGTGTTGCCATCACCTTTGCTAGTAATTTATCTGTGCCTGGAGTAGATTTGAATTTACTTCACATAGATATGGTACAAGAATTGGAGCTACATCCTATCTCAATCATGAACAACATAAACTGGCTATGGGTATATAACTACTCATTCTACTATATAAACAACTATTAGATAGAACTTGGAAGGCCAACCTCAAAATCCAATATGGTTAGGATAGGGTCTATAGGGGTCGGAATAATCAACCACCGATATTGGTGGTTTGTGCTCGCCCTTGCAGCATTAATAGCATCTAGTGAAAAACAAGGGTATAGTTTGATTAAAAAGGATACAACAGCTTCTTCTCTAGAGCTCAGGGGGGACAAATAAAAAGTGTGGACAGATGATAGCCTTACCTAGATTCTTCACTATTTGACCCACGTAATTAAGCTATTTGCAAGGGTAGATGTTTCTATCCAGTTGAAGCGTGTTCATCGCAAGTGGAAATATTTTGTAGCACAAGAAAACAACAAAGAAGTCGCTGAAGAAGCAACTAGTATTTTATTTAAGTCGAAGATGAAGATCGCTAAAGGCAGTTGTATATGAAGACGGGAGAAAAAGTTTTACATTCTCCCTAGACAGATGTATGATCCCCCAGAAAGAGGTACATTATACAAACATTTTTTAAAATTCCTTCTTTTTATCTTTAGGAATTATTTCAACTTTTAGACTCAAAATTCAAGTTTTTCCATTCCTTCAAACTATTGAAAGAGAGTTAGTTATCTTTGTTGTAGGTGTTGTCTCGTTCTCTGCAATCTTTCAGTGATCGGAATCTGGATTAGGGGCAAGAAATAGCTCAAAAATAAAAATGCTTAGCATCACTCGAAAGCTAAACAATTGGATCTGTCTCATCGATATGATTCCAACGCAACTCGTTTTTTTCAAAATAGAGTTCGTATGAGGAAGTTAGTGCGTGTTGACCATTTCACCAAATAGGCCAAATTTTGGAAAAGGTTGACTGCGATGTTGACTGGGAATCCGGACAACCCACTCAACAAGGAGAATATTCCTGTACAGGTGGGTGAATTACAGGTTGACAAGTGACAACACATTATGGGGTGTGCGTGGTCGAGGTGGACCAATTAGAAGGCGACATATGGAAAAATCGGAGGCTACCACGTACCCTTATAGTGGTATATCAAAATTTTATGGAGGCGCTAAGGTTCGACCCCACAACCTACCTTCCACAATGCTCACGCCTTAACTGTCTCCTCTAACCGTGGTTCTTAACCATATATGATTGCTACATATTTAACGTTGAATGGTTTTTGGGTTGGCGATTAGGAGGGCTAGCCCGCAAACCAGCCCTACATGTGAACATGCCAAATGGTGGTGGTTGCAATTACCGTAACCTTTGGCAGCTCCAACATTGTGACGGTTAACAAACCATGTGAACGCACCTTCCAGCAGCAGCCATAGTTACGGTTAGCAGATCCGATGACAATATAACATTAACATTTTATGTTGCATGTGATGATGTCTATACATAACTTCCATCACAAACCATTTTATGTTACCATAACCGCGAGACTAAATTCCATGACATGTGAACACTCTAGCAGCTAACGATTTTACAAACTGCATGTATTTTTCGTTAAAACATGATTAGTGCTTAATTAAACCTCACTTAACAATGAATTAACCACTAGTTTAAGTTGGCATATTTTTTATGGACTCCGCTATTTTCGGGCCTGTCTCCAAATTTGGCGGCCTTAACTAGAGTTCCTCTAGTTTTAGTGGATGATTTCTAGGAGAACATTGTTTCTTTTGTATCTTTGGCAAATTTGACCAAATGAGGATCAGAAAAAGGTGTTCTTAGATGATTTTGACATTCTGTACACAATGGAACAAGTTTAAGAGGTAATGGGGCACTTCCATATGTGATTTTTTCAACGGTTAATTTTAACGAAGTCGAGGGCCACTAGGGAGGAGGTCAAGCCCAAAACAATTGTGGTGTATTTTCAGAGTTTGAAGAGTCATCTTAGGGGTTTTTGGATGCTTTGAGTTCATTGAAGCAAATTTCAGGAGTTGTAGAGCATTGTAAACTATGTTTTTTTCCATTTTGAGCAAATACAAAAGCCCAAGCCATGGAAGCTGGACCAAGGAGATGTGGCCCACGAGGAGTGAACTCTTTTATCAAAACAATGTGTTAAGTGTTTTTCTTGATGGTTTGTTGTTAATTTACTTACTATTGTTCAACATTTCATTTTCATAATATTCTACTCATGATTCTAACATAAAAATTTACCTGTTTCTGTTCACAGACATCATAAAGGAACCTTGCACATGAGGCAATTGACAAGCACATTTTTATAAATATGAAGTTGAAAATAGCACAACAAAACTAACATTTAGTTATAGATCAAGTTGGTATCTGAGCAAAGGTTTATTTTCTTGATTGCTTGAGATTTGTGCAAGGATAATTAACAATGCCCAAGTTTATGTGATGGCGGCTTCAACAAGTGATCTTTTTAATCTCTCTTCCTTAGCAAGATTCTTTGATGAAGAGATGTTGCAAGAGTTTTTCATCATGAGAGATATGGTGCAAGAGATGATTGAAGATAGGAAGGAGAACACTATAATTAAGGAGTAGTTGATGGCCATGAAGGAGGAGAAGCAAGAGCTTCTTGAAAAGATGCATGAGATGGAGATTTTACTCCATGATGCCAAGGAAAGCTAGCCAAGTATCTGCATGCACATGAGGTATCAAATTCAAGTTTATCTTCAATTTCCTTTCAAATGAATGTTTTGGTTCTTTTGAAAGACACACTAGAGGAATAGGGTCCAAATTATTGATGAATATGGGCTATGAAGGTAAAGGGTTAGGCAGACATGCACAAGGCATAGTTGAGCCAATTGTTGTTGAGGAAAGGCCTAGGCATTTGGGTATTGGTTATGGACAACATGATGGAGAATGATCCAAAGACAAGGAGGCACATGAAGGTGTTCCAAGAGGGAATTTCATTACATTTTCATACCCTCAAGCTTGTGAAGTTTGTGTTCATGAAGAATACAAAAGTTTTATACCCACTTTGCAAGAAGATGCTAATAAGCATGCAACTAGTGGAAAGGGCAAACAAGAGGATGTTGAAATCTATAAGATCATTGAAACCATTGTTGGTATTCTAAAGAGAGCCACTACCTTATCAAATTCACCTCCTCAAGAAGGTGACAAAAGTGAATGTGCAAGGTACAAATTTGCCTTTAATCAAGTTTCTTTTGATTATGATAAACATGTAAATCTTCACATAAGAAATGGAGAGAATTTACATGTTCCTATTGTGGTTTGAATAACCATAGTGTTTCAAGATGTTGGAATAAAATGGCCACATACGGGAAACTTTCAAAGCAAAAGAGACAGAAAACAGAGAATTGGTTATATGGATTGTTGTTATAGCTCAAGGATCATAAATGTCAATAAGAAGGGGTGAAAAGCATTCTCTCATTCGTCGCGATATAGAAACTGTAACTATCAATTCGTTACAAGGAACTCGATTTGATCTTTTTCCTGATAAGGAACCTCAACGTTCATTTTTTTCTTTTTATTTATTTACAAGGAAGATCGTAAAACGTAAACCAAAATAGTTCACTTAGAACACCAGAGGTCCGTTGGATAATGGAAACCATGTTGCAAAGAAGATGCAATTGTTTTGCACTCGTTGCCATAAGCAGGGTCATCTTGCAGACAAATGTTGGACTTTGTATCCAACAACTCATCCATGACATTTGAAGGTGGAGAGATGATCCAAATGGATCCTAACAAACCCTCTAAGTCTTCAAAGTCTTCTAAACATTCAAGACTATCACAAAAGAAGAGCCTTTTTAAAATTCGGATTACATTATCGGGAGGCAAAAACATAGAGAAAACATTGAAAAACAGAGTATCGACAGCGTAAAACAACTTTGCATGGGAGCCATCGGATCTGGCTGATCAACGGTCTAGATCTGATTGGCAAATCGCAGTCGGCGGTGACAGGCAGAAACCATTGGAGGTGACCATATGACAGTTTCAATCGCGATCAGTGCAGGTGAATGAGGACCGTCGATCAAGCACATAGATCGACGACCCAAGTTGAATCGCGATATCGCAATTGGTGATTACAGAGGAGCGGTTACCAAACGGCTTGGGGGCTTATGCGACGTGCGATTGCAACATCACCTTATCGTATTCGAGCATTACAATCGAGCAGGGCCGATATAAACATAGCTCATGATAGCCGGACCCAATGGAGATATAGGTGACATTTGATATATTTCGAGATCCAAAAAACATGGTTTTCCTTTGTATTTGTTTTTTTCGTTAAATAAGCGAAATACAAAGGATAAAGTGTCGATGCGATGAAACCGAACCCGAAAGTGTTTATGAATGCATATGTATATTATTTCAAGTCCGATATGAGTGGGCTTTTCAGTGCTTAATGTATTTTTTTAATGTAAAGGAAACAAGTGGGATTTCGGAAGGACCGAAGGTGGTAAGAGGTTATGGTCGGGCTCCGCCCGAACCCATATACTAGCTGCCATGTGTCCAGGCACTGGAGAGAGAAACCCACTTTTTTCAGGTGGTTAACTCCTGTACGCATGGGTTTCTTGAAATGAACCATAGTCGTTAGATCTAGATCTTCCATATCAACGGTGGAGATGCTATAAGTGATATAAAGGCAAACTCGAAAGGAGTTATAAGGTGGAATATGTAGTGTTTCAAATCCGATAAATGACATATTGGTGAAATTTTCACAGTTTTTAGCGTATTTTTCTGTGTAAATAGAGAATGCTATTTTTGGGAATTTCAAGGGCCCAATGACCCATTTTGTTACAGAACAAGTGGCCACCATCCTTGAAAGCATTTAACAATGATTGCTAACGCTCAGAGGGGGATCTGAGCGCACAGAGGCCGGGAATCCAGAGAGCCCGAGAAGGAGAAATGAACAGACAACATCGATTGGATTTAAAGCCATAGACTGACAAAAACAGAGACAAGTTGTGTTGAGACAGAGAGAAAACAGAGACAGAGAGTCAGTGAGGAGTCTGTGTACTCAGAAATACTTGGGGGATCCAAGTAAAGCCTTGTTGTTTTGTATCTGTTGTGCAAGACTCAAACTGAGATCACTTTTGTAAAAACTCTGCTTCTGAAGACATAATAGAGAGGCCACCACTGAAGGCTGGACTAGGAGACGTAGCCTAGGAGTTTTGGGTGAACTCCATACTAAACTTGCTGTGTTTACGTGTGTTGTCTATTATGTTTCTTTAACTGCTTCATTGTCTATGTATTTCACAGTCTTATCAATCCATTGATCAAAGTAACATAGGCAAAATCCATGCACATGAGTCTATAATACCTTAATAATTGTCTAAGATCTCATTACCAGATCAAGTGGTATCAGAGCTTTAGGTTTGCTAAGGTTATACAAGCTTGTGCTAGATTTTTGAATGCTAACTAGGTCAAAGCTCAAATTAGGAGAAGGATAATTGGTTGAGGCTAACCCAGAAATTGGAAGAGTCTATCCTAGGAGGAAAATGGCAAAAGAAATTCCCTTAGAATCAGACTCTCAGTTCATGGACAGTTTCATGACCATGAGAGCCATGGTAGAAGAGATGTATTGAGACTAAGAAAGGTCGAGGTGGAGATACTTCAACCTCCAAACAAGACAAAGGAACAAAGGAACCTCTTCTAGATGGCCATTCATAAGGCAAAGGGAAAGGGAAAGAGCCTCCTCTATCAACACCTCCTTCTAGCCCTTTGATTAAATTATATGTAAAAAAAAATTGCCAATATATGATGGAGAATTAAATGCAGAAAAGCTAGATAACTGGATTAGACAGATTGATGTATATTGCAAGGTGTAGAGCATTGATTCAGAAAGGAGAAAGATTGAGTTGGCAGCCTTCGCCTTGGAGGAAATGCCCTAGTGTGGTGGGAAGGCAGGACACAAGCTGATTTGAAGAAGCATGGTAAAATTCTTTCTACCTGGAGTGAATTTGTTTATGCCATTAAAAAATAGTTCTATCCACTAGCTTATATGCAGCAAGCAATGATGAGTTGGCAAACTCATCACCAATTAAAGGGGCAAAGTGTACAAAGCTATAACCAAGAATTTAGAAAAAGAGCTTTAATTCTAGGCATTTCTTTAGACTCACCTGAAACTTTGCTGAAGTATATAGGTGGTTTGCATAGCTATTTGAGGCACACCATACTCAAGTTTAACCCTACTAGCATAGATGAGGTATCAGTTCAGGCTACACATTTGGAGGCTAGAGGCAAGAATGTGAACCCAGAGATTGGGGGATCATCAAAACCCACTGCAAGCAAGAACAAGGAAAAGAGGAAGGAAAAATGGAAAGAGAGGAAGGCAAACGCTGTACAGAAAGACAAACCTTCATGCACTCACCGCAAGAAGGATGGACATGATGATGAACATTGTTGGTCTTTGCATCCGGAGCTGAAACCCAAGAAGTTCGATGGCAAGAAGAAGAAGATTGTTGCTGCTATTCAGAAAGATTTGGGGTCAGACTCAGGTGATGAAACAACCGTCACAGCTACAAGTATAAAAGGTAAAAATTCTAAAGCATCTACTAGTAATTCTATACAGTCTATTGATAATGAAGAAAATGAGAGGAAAAGGCATGAGATTTTTCATATTAGAGTTATTTCCAAGCATCAAAAGATTGATACTTTATTTGATAGTGGTTCACAAATAAACTTGATTTCTGAAGCAATTGTAAAGAAGTTGGGACTACTAACCACACCTCACAAGAAGCCATATCCATTAGGTTGGGTATGTGATAAATAAAAGCTACAAGTAGCTAGACAATGTAAACTTAGGTTTATTTTTGGGTCAACCTTTGTAGATGAGGTTGAGTTAGATATAGTTCCCTTGGATATATGTGGTATTATTTTAGGCAGTCCTTACTTGTATGATAGAAAAGCCATTTTCTATAGAACTGAAAATAAGTATCAACTCACAAAAGATGGAACATAATATATTGTAAGAGCTCATTAGCTCAAAATTAACTACACTCTCATAAACTCATGGCAGATGAAAAGAATTGTAAATTCATGCAAACAATTTTTACTAATGGTTGTAAAGGAAAAGAACCCTGATACAACCAATGTATTTGAGGGCTATGATGCTAAACAAAAAGCTGATTTAGAAAAATTTGTTTTAGAATATGATATCCTGTTTCAAGAACCTAAAGGTCTACCACCCAAAAAGGAAATTGTACATGATATTCATTTGCAGCAAGATTCTCCATTGCCTAACATCAGAATGTACAAGTTATCCACTTTAGAGAATGCAGAGATCAAGAAGCAAGTATAGGAGCTGCTCAAGAAAGGGTTCATAAGGCCAAGCACATCACCATGTGGATCTCCAATCGTGTAGGTGAGAAAGAAAGATGGTTCGTGGAGGATGTGCATTGATTACAGAGCACTGAATAAAATAACGATCAAGAATCATTATCCTCTTCCTCGCATAGATGATCTATTAGATTAGTTGAAAGAAGTTGTTTACTTTTCCAAGTTGGACTTGCGTAGTGGCTACCATTAGGTCAGAGCTGTAGAACAAGATGCATGGAAGACTGCTTTCAAAACAAATCAAGGGTTGTATGAATGGCTAGTTATGCCTTTTTGATTAACTAATGCTCCTGCCACTTTCATGAGAGTTATGAATGATATACTCTAACCTTTATTGATGATTTTGTAATTGTATATTTAGATGACATTCTTTTTTTCAGTAAAACATGGGAAGAACATTTGAAGCATGTGAAGCAAACTCTAGATGTTTTGAAAAAAGAAAATCTCTATGTGAAGTTATCAAAATGTGAATTTGGCAAAACATCTTTAAATTATTTGGGTCATATTGTAGGGGGTGGTGAATTTAAGATAGATCCCTCTAAGGTTGAAGTC
>APFE030343448.1:120828-271621 GCA_000404065.3 Pinus taeda
GTGGATGGGTTTTCTACAACAGTTTCATCTAGTCATCAGATATAAGAAGGGCATACACAATAAAGTTGCAGATATGTTACCAAGACCATTAATAAATGCATCTACTATACTTAAGCATAACTCAGTATTGCATGAAAGCTACATTGAACAATATGCTTAAGATATAGTCTATCTGTCAGTGCCTACATACTAGTAAACACATCAACTAGTGCAAGAGTTAGGGGGTTGTATCTCACTTCTAGTAGAAGCCGGAAAACAAGAGAAGGTTATAGCCTTTTGCAGGTGGGTGCATATGTACTGGTATGAGTCTGCACCAGTACAAGATTGTAAACAAATTTTCTTTATATTAAAAGAAGACAGAGATGACATTAGCAGGTGCTTTTTCTCTCGCGTTGGGTTTCCACCTTAAATCTTGGTGTTCATGTGTGTTGCTTATGTGTGATGGTTCGTTATGTCGTTACTACACATAGTTATTGTATAATAAGTTATTGATGCACTGATTAAATATTTACACATGACAAATTGACTAAATCCTAAGTTATCTGGATATACACTCATTTCTCTAATCACAGCAGTGTGTACACGCAATTTCACTTCACTGAAGTAGCATGTACACACAAGTTCACTTCACTGAAGTATCATATATAAATATGTTTGGGAAATGAAATATTATTGAGCTATAAAAACTGATTCATCCCCCCTCTCAGTATTATTTCCAATAATTGGTATTAGGGCATGCCCTTCAGAAGAAGCTTGATCGCTTGAAGGAAGATCTTTCAAGATGAACAATCATGAAGACATGGGATCTATCAAACCATCAATATTCAATGGGAACAACTTGGTATATTGGAAAATAAGAACCAGAGCCTATCTTCAATCGCTTGGAGTCGATGTTTGGGAAATTGTGGAAAGAGGATATCAATTTCCAGCAGTAATACCTACAGATTCAACAGGTAAGAAGTTATACGAAGCCAATGCCAAAGCAGCCAATACCTTATTGGGAAGTTTGTAAGAATTAGAATTTGTCAAAGTCATGCAGCTCAAGACAGCCAAAGAGATATGGGACAAAATCATTCAGTGTTACGAAGGAGACTCCCATGTAAAACATGCTAAGCTTGAAACTCTCAAAATTCAGTATGAAACTCTTAAGATGCATAGTGATGAGAGTATGCTAGTTATTTTTTACATGTAGATGAGATTGTTAGTTGTATGAGGAATTTGGGTGAAGAGATAAAGGAAGCTACTTTAGTAGCTAAAATTTTAAGATCTTTGTCTTCTAAATTTGAGTCAAAAGTATCTTTCATAGAAGAAAAACAGGATCTTCGAACTATTATTGTGGTTCAACTCAATGGAATTTTAACTACCTTTGAAATGAGTAAAGGAGGTCCATCAGATATGAGCAAAACAACGTTTAAAGCTTAAGCAAATGGAAAAGAAAAATGAACCAGGATACATTTCAGAAAAGAAGATGAGGTAAATTTTGTCAAGAAGCTTCAACTGGTTTCCAAAATATTCAGAGATAAGCTACCATTCAAATGCTTTGCTTGTGGTAGAGTCGGCCATTATGCTGCCAAATATCCTCATAAAGATAAATATGAAAAGGGAAAGGAATATGCAAAAGGAAATAGAAAACAAGTTGTTAATAGAAGGAGTTATTATACTCATGAAGATAGTGATGGTTTATCTAATAGTGATGAAGATGAAGCTGAAAAAGACTATAAACTACTCATGGCTTACGAAAATAATGATTATTTGGATGCCTTCGAAGAGGAAGACTTTCTTGAAGAAATCACAAAACTCAAAATCTGTTTAGAAGAAAATAATATGATCATAGATACGTTGACACATCAACTCACTGAAAGAGACAAGCACAATGAAAAACTAGAATGTGAAGTTGTGGGTCTAAGAAAAGAACTTGAGAAGACAAAATATTTTAATCTTAGATTTGCTAAAGGATTAGAAACTTTAAATTAAATCATCAAAGTTTAGTGTTCTCCTCTTATAAAGATAGGTCTTGGATATACTAAAGAATCATCCCAATCTCAAAAGTCGTCAGCCTCCACCAGAAGCTATCTTGAGGTAGCAAAGGCTAGTGAACATTATGTCAATCATAAGCAAAAGCCTAAAAGTACTTATTAGGGAAATCATGCTCAATTTACTCCAAGGATGAACATCAATAGAAGCATCAACCAATAGGTAAACAATGCCAAAAGATTCTATGATCACATAAACTTCTTTAATGGACAATGTTTTCATGCCATAACTTTGGACATAAGGCTGCTCAATGTGTTGCTTACAAAACCATGATGACTAGAGAAGAACGAAATCAAAGGAGTCTAACAAGAATCAAGAAAAGTTCCTATAATAAATTTTCTCCTCTTGAAGATGAAATAGAATGTTCCTTTTGTAACAACTTTCGTCATGAAGAATTTGAATGCAGGAGAAAATTTCGGCCAACACTTCAAAAGGAGCAAACATCATCAAATTCCAAGATATGGAGAAAGAAGGAATCTCAATCAGAAAGATGTGGCATAGCTCTGTATGCAGAAGGACAAGAGAATCGGTGGTACATCGACAACGGATGCTCCAAACACATGATGGATGATAAAGAGAAAATTCATTCATATAATGCTTTAGAAACGGAAAAAAAATGTCTCATTTGGAAATGACACACCAACTTTCATTAACAATAAAGGTTATGTTTTCTTCAAGGAAAAGGTTAAATATGGAAATGTCATGTTTGTAGACGGTTTAAAGCATAACTTATTGAGTGTCAGTCAAATGTGTGATCAAGGAAATGAAGTTGTGTTTCGATCAAACGGATGTGTGGTTCATGAGCTTGATGCAGGAAAGACCATAATCAAAGGTACAAGAACTCCAAACAATTTGTACATACTCAAAGGAGGACAAAAACAATGATATCCAAGAAAAATAGATGAAAATTGGTTATGGCACAGAATATTGGGGCATCTAAGCTTTTCTCAAATAAGAAAAGGATGCAGGCTCAAGGCAGTCCGTGATCTTCCAAATATTAGCATTCCAAAAAATACCATATGCAAACCATGTCAAGTTAGTAAGCAAACCAGAGTTCATTTCATTGAAAAAGAAGGATCAACAAGTAAGCCTCTTGAACTCATCCACACTGATTCATGTGGACCAACAAGGAAAAAGTCACCTCGTGGAGAAAAATACTTTACTCTATTCATTGATGATTTTTCTAGAATGTGTTGGATAGGTCTGCTAAAGCATAAAGATGAAGCATTTGAAAAGTTTAAAGCCTTCAAAGTTTTAGTTGAAAATGAATTAGATCGAAAAATCAAATGTCTCAGATTTGATCGAGGGGGAGAATTCATATAAGATGAATTCTTTGATTTTTGCGAACAACATGGAATAAAAAGACAGTTCTCAGTCATCAGAACTCCTCAACAAAATGGCGTAGTAGAAATAATGAAAAATACATTTCAACAAATGGCTCGAGCTATGCTTGATGAATCTGGAACTTCTGCAACCTTCTAGGTTGAAGCTGAATTTTCCGCCATGACTATTCTCAACAAAACGAATGTTTGAGTAAATAGCAATCAAACTCCATATGAATTTTGGCATTGTAACCCTCGTACTGTAAAACACTTTAGAGTTTTTGGAAGAAAATGTTTCATCAAAAGAACTGATGAAAAACTTGGTAAGTTTGAACCCAAAGCAGATGAAGGAATTCTTCTTGGTTATTCATCTAGAAGTAAAGGAGACAAATGTTATAATAAAAGACTTCGGAAAATTGTTGAATACATTGACGTTGTAGTTGATGAAGCACGCAGAAATCTGGAACACATGAAATCAACAAAGGATTATGACAATGAGGAAGACAATGAATGATTTCTCGTATCAAATCAAAATGATATAGAGGAAGGAACCAATGAAGCACCAGAAGGAGATACAACAAACAGGGAAAAAACTCCATCCATGTATGTTCAAAAGAATCATCCAGAATCTCAAATTCTAGGAGAAATAGGGTCTGGAGTACAGACAAGAAGAACTCTTACAGGGACCTCCAGTTATCTTGCATTACTATCCTCCATAGAACCACATAATGTAAATGAAGCTAGCAAAGATGAATGTTGGGTTAAGGCCATGGATGAAGAACTTGACCAGATTGAAAATAATGATACTTGAGAATTAGTTCCTAGACTTCATGATAAAAATGTTATAGGAACAAAGTGGATATTTAAGAATAAGTTGAATGAAAATGGAGAGGTTATTAGAAAGAAGGAAAGACTTGTTTGTAAAGGGTATGCTCAACAAGAAGGTATAGATTTTGAAGAAAATTTTGCACCTGTTTCTAGACTTGAAGCCATAATAATGTTTCTTGCTCTTTCTAGTTTTCGAAAATTCAAAGTGTATTAAATGGATGTAAAATCAGCTTTTCTTAATGGAGATTTAGAAGAAGAAGTTTATATTGAGCAAGCAGAAGGATTCGTTCTAGGAAATGATGCAAAACTTGTTTGCAAACTCAAAAAGGCTCTTTATGGTCTAAAACAGGCTCCAAGGTCTTAGTATTATCACTTTGACAAATATATCCAACGACAAGATTTCACAAAAGGTTTTGTAAACATCGACTTATATACAAAGATTGAAAATGATAAACTACTAATTATTGTTGTTTATGTTGATGATATCATCTTTGGTAGAAATGAAGAATCTATGAGTCAGAACTTTGCTTCAGTTATGCAGCAAGAATTTGAAATGTCCTTACTTGTTGAACTTACTTATTTTCTTGGTTTATAAGTACAACAAACAAAAGATGGTATTTTTCTTTCACAAACCAAATATCTCAAATAGATCTTGAAGAAGTACATAATGGAAGATTCTAAACTAGTATGTACTCCAATGGTAACAAGATGTAGTCTCTGTTCTAACGATGAATCACCAGCAGTAAACCAACCAACTTATAGATCTATGATTGGAAGTCTGTTTTATCTAACAGGTACCAGACCTGATATCATGCATGTAGTAGGAATAGTTGGAAGGTTCCAAGCAAATCCAAAGGAATCACATCTTCAGGCAGTAAAAAGAATATTCAAATATCTTCAAGGAGCTCAAGACTTTGGTCTATGGTATCCTAAAGATACAAATCTTACTCTTCATGCATATACAGATGCAAATTGGGTAGGAAATGTTGATGATCGAAAGAGCACTAGTGGAGGTGCATTCTATATGGGTTCATGGTTAATGTCTTGGTTCAAAAAGAAACAGACTTCGATTGTGTTATCTACAGCTGAAGCAAAATATGTGGTTGTTGCATCTCGCTGCACATAACTACTTTGGATGATGCAAACATTGCACAACATTCTGATTACATGTACTCCACCCATCTCCATTCTACGTGATAATACAAGTACCATCAGTATCTCAAAAAATCCTGTCATGCACTCCAAGGCAAAGCACATACCCATTAAGTACCATTTTCTATGAGAAAAAGTGCTTGAACAAAAAGTTAAATTGGAGTATGTTCCCTCCAAAGAACAGGTCGCTGATATATTCACCAAATCGCTTCCCAGAGAACATTTTAATATCTCAGACAAAATATAGGAGTAGTTGTTGCATCATCCTGCTGTTAAATCTAGTTTTTCAGAGGAAGGTTCATATATGCGGGTTTCATGAAGGATAATCGCGTATATATGCGGGTTTCTATGGCTGCAGAAGTGTATATGTTTTTCTGATAGAAAACCAATGGGTCAGACTCTCATATGGGTGTTGAGTCTGATTTTGATGGTTACAGCCTGACGATATGCTTTGTTCATTGTTTTTTATCTGACTGACGAAGATGCCTTGATGAATGTTTTGTTGATAATGAACAGTAGCACAGGTTCAGGGGGAGCATTAGCCTTCACAAACATTCCGCATTGTTGGCATTATGGTTGCTGATTTTAGTTCTGGTTTCAGATATTCATATCAATTTATGCATAGGTCATGTAAAAGATCTAGGGGGTAATATCTCTCTGTCGGTCATAGTCTATTTTGAAAGAGTCCTATTGGACATATGATGTAATTTGTATCCCCACTATGCATGGGAAGGATGATGTAATAATTCCTATATTTCAGAGATGTACAAACAATTGGTATATCCCCACTTGGTTGGGTGGATGATTTAAATTTGATGTAGCCCACTTGGTTGGGAGATTGATGTATGTATGAGTCTTTGGTCTTAGGGAGGTCATACTCACTTAGTTGAGATATAGAGTCATGTTATTCTTTTGAAACATATCTCTGCAGACTCTGCATGTACTTAGGGGTAGCATGGACAACGTAATATATATCAAAGGGGGAGAGTATCTTGGTCTGCCCTTTGCCTTTGATGTCATAGGGAGAGAGTATTTTGGTGTTGCTTGTTATCTTTAACAGTTTCTACAACTTACAGTAATCATCACCAACATGGTTGCCATCAAGTCCAAAGGGGGAGATTGTTGGCATTATGATACAAGTGTTGTCCTTGATGGAAAATCAGTCACAGGTCAGTTCAATTTTTCATAAAAGGAAACTCACAACGTAACAGATCATTTCAGAGGTAATGGGGTATTGGTATAGAAGAACAAGAAGATGGAACTAAGCTCCACTAATTAGAATGAAGAAGTTGAAAGAAAAGGATGGTGTAAAGCAGTTTAAGATGTATACAGAGGTCCACTTTGTGAAAGGATCGTATACGTATGCACGCACTTTCATAAGGGGACAAGCGTGTATAGGTTGGAAAATCAAGGAAATTCAAGAGTAAAGAATACCTAAGGTCACTACCATGGTATTAGCCAACAATATTAAGTGGAGTAATGACTATTTGATTTCGTTCAAGAATACCACAGGTCCTAAGTGTGGTTTTGGTCTGAGGTATTGAGATAGGCCAAAAAACTATATAAGGAGGAGACGATCAAAGGGCCAAAATGTGCAAGTGAAAGGGTTTCTCAGGAATACTTCTATCTGAATTATATTTTATGTTGCAGAGGCTATGTTTGTGAATGATCTGAAATATCTTGTGCACCTTGTATTCAATGTTGTATCAGGATCATGAGACCTGAGATGACTTATCATTGAATGATCTAATTTTGGTTGGCCTTGTTGTGTAGGTAAATCCCCTTTGCGGACAAAGGCGATCCCACTAGCCTAAATGGGGTCTAGCAACAATCAAACAATGCTAACACGTAGGTTCCTAATTGCAAAGTAAAGACCGATGATGAGGGCCTACCTTGAATCCAACGATAGTATTTGTAGAAGAGTCGTCTCTCTCATTCTTTCGCTTCAGCTGGTCACAATCCTCACGATCCTCATGAATAGACACCTGCACATGCAAAGAAAAACACAAATACAAGCATAAAATCTAAGAAATGAAACTATGTATCAGTCAGAAAGGATACAACTCAAACATTATTATGAAAACAATGAGAGTGGAACCATAATGATAGTCATCTATTATTATTGATAAACAAAGAAAGATACAACCAAGTTCTGACGTCAAATCTTCCTTTGGCTGGGTGATCAGCAACACATGCCTTGCAAAGCTTGTAGGGGATGGGGAACAGGCCTCTCTATCCTTGGTTACTTGGACAAAGATATCCTCATTAAAGATGTAGCCTTATGGGGATGAACAAGGCATCTTGTAGCATAAGCTTAGCAATTCTCAGACTTTGGGACTTAGAATTTGGAGCTTGAAGAGTAGAATTACTAACTAGCTTGTCAAAGGCAAAGGGACAAGCCTATATAGAGAGAGGAGAAGGAGATAGGATCATCCACAAGATTCATGGGTTGTCCTTATCATTAGGAAGCTTCCATGAGAGGTGGAGAAATACTTCCCTTCTATGGAAATTCGAAGCCCAATTGAACTAACTCAAACTGAAATCAGTTCATGAATAGGTTAGGAAGAACCTTCGGATGTTTGTTTGTTAAAAAGTTTACCCAACTGGGTTGGCACGAGTGCAACTTTGAGACAAAGCATCAGCTGGAGCGCCCTCTTTGGAAGATTTCCCCCATTGGCGCGAGCGATACATTGAGGAATAGCGTCAATGGAAAAAGGGCGATTTTTATGGGTATTTTTGCAGAAGGTGTCTTCAGGGCATATGAATTACATACTCAAGGAGATACAATGCAGGTGTTTTCAGGTTATGTCACTTCTCACAGGTCCCAGAATAGGTCCTCCAATATGCGAGAGAAGGGGTAACAGGGATGGTGACAAAATACTGTGTAACAGATGCCCCCTAAAGCATGAGGCCCGAGAGAGAGAGGGGTGAAATGCTTTACAAGAACATGGTCGATGGAAAACACGGCCGCTGGAGAACCTGCACGCAGTACAACTGATATCTCAAGTAGATGATGTATGTGGTATGGGCGCAGCCATCCATAGCAGAGTACATAAAAATCTAGATCCAAGGTATGGACGCAGCCATCCAGCGAGGATCGATGAATAGACTCAGGCATGGTCACAACCATCCAGTGAATGTGTCACATAATGATTATAATAATCCACAAAATGCAACCTGGATCTCAACAGACAAAATCTAGGGTCTTGCGCTCCATCTCGACCCAAACAAAGTACAAGTTCAAGCATGCGAATATGGGAGTCGAAGTCGAACGTGCAAGAATATCGTGTGATTACCAGTCAATGATGAAAACTATTAACAAACGCGAGAGGTACCACTAATAATGACAATGGTCCTCAAGGTATTATAGGTACAATCCACAACGTGCGAGTTAGTGAGCCGTTGTCGAACACCCGTAGAATCATCCGATCGGAGGCCAATGATGAAAACCTCGCGTCGAACACGAAGAACCTGCCATTGAGGAATGCAGGCTCCAAGGTACCTAAAGGGAGTCTCTAAGTCAGCTTCCTAGATAATGAGCTGAGTCGACAGGAAGTGACCTTGATCGAAGGTGGGCCATAATGTTTCCCACATCATCGACACGAGACAGAGAAGGATAAAATGTTTTGTGTGAGGTATCAGAGGGAGGTTGAGTATTCTACAGAGGTCAACTTCTCTTGAACATATCGGTGGCACGACAATGGACTTGGCGGTATTTGACATCAAATGATCAGGGGTCACGGTGACAAAGCAATGAGCAGATGAGAGGTCAAATAGGATAACCCAAACCCGCGGAGGCAAGTGGAAAACAAGATGAGATGTGCCCACCCAGACACGAATGCAGACAAGTGCCATGTTCAAGAGTGACATACTGCCGGCACGACGATGATTGTGGTTCCTTTTTTCCCCCACCATTTCTGGCGAGTACCCTGGTTATTTTTGGATGGCAAGCTTGACGGGGATAGCATATGCTTGGGAGGCGTCATTGCGACGGAATCCGATGTCATTCAGTTTTAACGATTCTGACAAAGGAAGAACTCAGCGTCTTTTCATGTTTAGAGAGTTTGAAAAGACAGCGAAAAAGTAAACTCCAGGGGTGTCCTTTTTCGTAAAGTTGTGTCTCTCGAGCCCGAAAAAGTATAAAACAATGCTCGAAAGAACCGCCCGATCATTGCGATCGAGGAGTACTTTTCATAGGTAGTGATCCCGATCTGAAAAAGTAAAAAAGCGATCGAAACCACGTCACTTTGTAACCATTAACGAACCTGAAATGACAAGGGTTCGACAATCTTTTCATTTTTTACACGGTCGAAAAAGGGTTGAAAGACGACCGCCTCTCATTTCTGTTTAATGAGTCGAGAGGACCAACCCGACATTATTTTCACGTTTGGAGAGTCAGAAAAGAGAAAAAAGGTGACTCCAAAGTGACTTTTTCGTGTATTTGCCGAGTCCGAAAAAGTATAAAATACAACTCGTTTCGCCGCCTAAGCTACACAAACACCTATCGCTGCACAAGAAACCAGTGTAAAATCCATTTTCGACACAAATATTCATAAAAATATTCATAAAATGACTTTTAAAACTTATTTGAGGGTCAAAAATTTATAAAATGGTGAAAATGGTAAAACAAAAATTTACTTTTCACTTTTTACCTTTGGAGAGCGAAATTAGGGCTTTTGGTGTGCGATCTTCAATTGGCGATTGCGACAAATCCAGATGATCATTTGGACCACTGTCAGTGTCAGGTAAGAGGTCTCGTCCTCTGCTCCATTTCTATCCGTTTGAAATTTGTTTTAAATTGCTTTTTCATTCCCTATAGGGAGGATTTCAAAATTAAGGGTTGCGCCCATTGGCGCGGGTTTCGGGCACAGACCCGCGCCAATGGGGCAACTTTCCCAAAGGGCATGCGCCCATGGGCGCGACTATTTTAGAAACAGTCGCGCCAACGCCTGTCGGATTTTTTGGTGAATTTTTAACAAATTTAAACCAATTTTCCTGCATTTTCAAGTTATACAAGGGTCTAATTCATTGTTTTGGGCTTGTGTTTGCAGGGAAATACGCAAAAATGGTGATCGTGTGGAAAGAAAGGGAACACAACCAAGTGGACACATTGGCCTTAGCAAATGAAGACTGCATGGAGGCACTCAGAGCATGTGGGCTTAAGAAATATTTCTTGTTGTCCTAATTATGAGCTTAGCCAGAGCTCTTACAGTATTTGATCAACTTGTGGGACGTACAGGAACAAATTTTTTGAATATGGGACCAAGTATTGGAGTTAGACGTATCTGATTTTTATTTCCTTACTAGATTGTCACGACGGGGGCCGGTGCCTCGACTGACCAGTAGCAGGCCATCTGGAGAGAAGATGGAAGAGGTGAAGGCCCGAGTTTCTCCAGATGTAACATATGGGTCGGGTAGTTCAAAGGTGGACATCCCCATCGTCCCGGACCTGACACTCAGAGCATTTATGTTCACCATCACACGAGCTGTAGGGGCACAAACACCTCACGAAGCTACGAAGAACCATCTGATCCTTGCGACAGAGTGCCTTAGTCTGACAGTGTTCAATTGGGCATCAGCAGTGACGACCAATATGAAGAGGCAGCTGACCAAGGCCAAGCAGGGCAAGCTGCAACAGTTCGAATATGGCTCCATCTTGGTAACGTTCTTCTTGGAACGCGTACTAAGCTTCTAGGGCCAAGGGGCCTTTGTTCCTTACCCGAAACCTCGAGAGCTGAGGATGGCTCGATGGGCGGCACTGATGCCGAGGGGTGGTGGCGGTCAGCAAATGTCCTTCAGACCTGAGTTTTTCGGGTGGCTTCGCCGCCAACTAATTGTGGTGGAGGACTGGCTGTATGCGGGGACAGACTTCACCGGAGACCCTGACCTCCCTCCACCGGAGGGAGAGGACTAGGACGAGGAGATTGGTATGATATCGATTTTTTGATTTTGTGTTTTTATGATTTTTTGGTTAGTACATGCTTGTCCTAATGACCTTTATATGCATATGCAGATGTTGGCCTAGAGCGTCCGGCTGGCATGTCTCCCATTGCGAGGAGACACCCAGCAGCAGCAGCAGTGGATCCTCAGGAGGAGGGCGGTGACAGAGGAGAGCTCATTCAGAACCTCGAGGCTATCACTCGAGGGATTCTAGATTACGCTTGGCTAGCGGATGTCCCGCTAGCATACCAGAGGCACACAGTGGGGGTGCCAACTCGCATCCACCAACTCCTAAGACGTTTAGTGTGAGCGGTGATGTGCTACCATGAGCACCACCGAGACTAGATATCTAGGCTTTTCTTTTCTATGCATATTTTTTGAGAGACATGTTGTCTCCGGATGTACTCAGACAAACATGTATTATTTTTTGATGATGCATGGGGTGCAAACATTTTGGACACACACGCACACACATATATATACATATGTTTTATGGTTTATTGTACTTTATGCTTCTTATGTTATGCTAAATTACATGTTATGCAAATGCCTGTCCAACACATAATTAGCTAATGCACCGGTTAACGTATTAAGTCGTTTTGGAATATGTTGATAAGTAATGAAATCAAAATCCCTTTCTAACAACTTAACATGTAAATACAACCTTAAAATCGGATGATCTCTGATGGAATATCGCCCGTTGAGTTGGTGAACGACAAGTTGAGAGTCCAAGTTTACAACCAATGTTCGAATGCCAAGGTTAATCGCCTCAGCTAATAATTCAATCACAACACTATATTCAACGACATTGTTCGTTGTAAAACATAGACAAACCCCTTGAATGTCTACTAACTCACCATGAGGATTGTAGATCACCCATGCCGCAGATGACAAGTTACGTCTACTGCGGGAGGCACCATCAGCGAAACCAACGTAAGGCGATCCAGACATTTGTCCAAGAAGCAAAAAGACACAATAATCGATAATCACGCCAACACACCAAGACAAAAACATGAAAACATGCACACACAACACACATGCTGAAAGCACACGTATATACAAAAAAGAGAGTGCCTGGACTCATGCATAATATTTTTTCAAATAAAGCCCATTTCGGGGCTTATCAAGTGGATTCCCTTCGTAATCAATAAGCTCATACGCCCCTTTTTGCAAAACTATTTTCACAATGTAGGGTTCGTGCCACATAGGCTCGAATTTTCCTGCCCCCAGCTTATCGTTAGCTTGATCATAGAGCAGTACTAAGTCTCCCTCAATGAAAGAGCATGGTTGAACAGTGTTATCGAAGTGAGTTTTCACTCGCTTCTTTTGTGCTTCAATAGCTAAGGAGGCTAGATGACGAGTCTCGTCCAACCACTCTAAGTAAAGAAGGCACTCTTCTACTGGAGTAGTATACGGGAGAAATTCGACGACTATCTTTAATGAAGGAATCTCACACTCAATAGGAAGGGTAGCCTCCAGTCCATAAACCAACTGAAAGGGAGTGAAACCGGTGGTATCCTTCACGGAGGTTCGGTAGGCCCACAAAGTGGAAAACAACATCAAATGCCAATTGGACTTATGCATGCCAATAGTTCGTTGAAGCATCGTGACCAAAACCCTGTTCACGGCTTCCACTAAGCCGTTTTCCTAAGGATAGTATGGGGTTGAACTATGATGCCGTAGGCCCAATTGGGTTGTTAGCTCGGTCATCATTTGATTACGAAAATGCTTTCTGTGATCAGTGATGATGGCTTCGGGGACTCCGAACCGCGAAATAACATGGTTGAGAAAAAACTACGTCGCGGTGTGACCGCCTTCAGACAATGTAGGCATCGCCTCAGCCCATTTCGTGAAATAATCAACAGCAACGATGATGTACCCATGCCCCCCGGCCGAGTGAGGATTACAGGTCATATAATCGATGCCCCATTTGGCAAAAGGACCGACGGTGACAATGGGGTGCAGTGGAGTAGGGGGTGCACGCATATTCCGTTGGTAAATTTAGCACTCATGACATGAATGGACGCCAAGAATGCAATCCTTGAAAATGGAGGGCCAAAAGTAACCATCACGGAGGATTTTTTGTGCAGTGGCATATCCAGAAATGTGACCATCACAAGCACCAGAGTGGTAGTCATTTAAAACTCTCTCTGCTTCTTTGAGAGTCAAGCATCGGCGAAGAATAGAATCAACGCCGAGGTGGTACAGGTGTCCCCAACGATGCGATATGGTTGGGCTTGATGTCGGATCCGTCGGCGAGCATCCTTAGATGTATCGGGACGGAAGGAGGGCGTCTGTAAGTAGACAATAATATCCCCATACTAGGGATCGAGGGTGATGATGAGGAAGAGAGTTTCGTCCGGAACGGAATCCTCTAACTGAGAGGAGGCAGCAGTAGATGCCAAAGAACATAACAGTTCAACGAAGACAAGCGATTTCTTAGACTTGGCAGCAGTAAATTCCAAGTCGAACTCTTGGAGGATGACTATCCACTTCGAGTATTTGCCCCCCAGCAACTGACGTGACAAAATGTAGCTCATTGGGTTGCAATCAGAGATCACTATCGTAGTACGCAACAAGATGTAATGACGGAAGCGTTGAACAGCGCAAACAGTGACTAGTGCCAACTTCTCGACATAAGCATATCGAGACTTCGTGTCTAACAAATTGTGGCTAAGGTAATAAATAACATGTTCAGTGCCATCATCGTCATCCTGAATGAGAACCATGCCGATGGTGGTATCAGCAGTGGCCAGATACAACGTGTAATCGCGATGGTAATTTGGAGGCCGCAACAAAGGGGCGGAAACTAGAAGAGTTTTAAGATGTTCAAAAGACTCTTGAGCTATGGCATCCCATCGAAACGGGGTGTCACACTTGGATAACTACGTGAAACCTTTTGCCACCTCGGCATAATTCGGGATGAATCGTCGTAAAAAGTTTGCTATACCCTGCAAGCTCTGCAGTTGCTGCAAAGAAGTAGGGGGAGGAAGATTCAAAATGGCCTCGACTTTAAGGGGATCCAAACGGATGCCCTCTCGAGAGACAATAAACCCGAGAAGTCAGCCAGACTCCACGTAGAGGACACATTTATGTGGATTAAGTCGAATATGGTAGTGTCGATAGCGGAGAAAAATTTCGCAAAGATGTGACGGGTGGTCTTGGGGTTTAGCTGAATGAGCGGGAAGGTCATCCAGATAAGGCTGCACGATGTGCCGGATATCATGAAAGGCATAAGACATTGCACGTTGGAAAGTGGCGCTGGCATTCTTGAGACCGAAAGGGAGCTTTTTATAAGTGAAAGTACCCCACGGACAGATAAAGGCCATCTTGTGTTGATCAGCGGGCACGATATTAATCTGGTTATATCCAGAAAAGCCATCCATAAACGAATATATCTCACTCCCAGCACACTCATCAATGTGCTGGTTAATGAAAGGTGTGGGGTATTTATCTTTTGGGCAGGCTCGATTAATATCACGATAATCGACACAGACGCGAATAGTACCCTGCTTTTTATCCACAGGGACAATTTTAGAAACCCAATCTATGAGTGGGATGGGGTAAATGAAACCAGCTTTAAGAAGCTTTTTGACTTCCGCTTTGTTTGCTCCAGCCTTGCGGGGGTGCATGGGGCGTAAATGCCGACGAACAGGTTTAGCTCCTGGATACATGGGTATCTCATGCACTATGATGCTTGGATCAATGCTGGGCATCTCTTCATAAGACCATGCAAAGACGTCACACAACTCGCGAAAAATAGCTATATAGATTTGAATTTCCTCAGGAGTGCAAGTAACTCCTATGTAGATGTGCTCGAAGACCCCTGGTTTGACAGAGATGTCGATAGGTTGATTCTGTGTAATGTTCCCCAAATTCCCTTCAGAAGACACTTGATATACCTGAATAGGTGTCTGAAGAGGTTGTGAAGGGAGACACAAAGCAAACTGCTCGAGACAAGCCAACATTTCCTGAAGGGTAGGGAGAAACGAGGAACAGTGATGAAGATTGAACCACGAAGATTCCTCGAGAGATATGGTCTCTCTGATGGCTTCGTCAGAAGGAAACATTTCCTTTAATGGATCTGAGGAGGCACATTCTCCAAGCCAAGGGGAATAGTCGTATGAGTCAAGAGCTCCACTTACAGAAGCGGATTCAGCAAGAAGAGTCGATACAACAACAATTTCAATGTAGTTGAGCTCGGCAGGACTCAACGGCATGTCCTCACCCCACGATTCGATCTGGTCAATGGGGGGGAGGACCTAAGGATCAGAACGAACCGAAATCATACTGATAGAGGCGAGGTTTGGAGGTGGGAGCAAAAAAACACCCATGAGGGCGGGATCTTTGAAGAGCCCGAATCCCACACTTTCGAAGGGGATGGAGGTATGCTCCACGAAAGGCACATTGCCTTCAGAAGAAGAAGCGAAGAAGGAGAGTTGGTCTACCGTGACAATTTTCCCTTGTGAGGGAAACGAATGACATGGAAGAGGGACAAAGCCACGGCATGCATGGCATATGTCCAGCTCCGGCCCAGAACGAGGTTGTAAGTAAGATTCACGTCAATGACCTCAACTTCCACTTCAACGGTTTTCCCTTCCAGAGTAATCAGCAATCGTTGAAGGATACCATAGGGACAAGATTCTCTCCCATCAAAGGCTTCCAACATCGTGGGAGACTGGCTCAAAGTCGGAGACCCAATCGCTTTCCAACAAGCAACATACATGATGCAAGTTGACGCGCCTTCATCAATAACCGTACGATGAATCGTTTTCGAATTGATGATGACTTGAATGAGGAAGGCGATCTGATGAGGCAACCTTGGGACATGGCTCTTGAGATCAAAGGTGATCACATCCGAATTCGCTGGGTCGATGCCACCGATGGTTGATAGCAAGGACTTCCTCTGAGGGGGGCAACTCTGGAGAACTTGTAAAGTGGACATAGCCGACAGAGCCTGCGCTAAGTCTTCAACTATGCTATAGTGCTGGGCAGCACGAGCATTTGGGTTGTAATATGACCTCCGTAGTACTCCTTTGGGAGGGGGTCCGATGGGCGTCTCAGTACTAGGTCTCTCGATGTGGAGCGGACCAGAACTGGACGGAGGAGAGCTTGAGGGGAGCTCAGGCTCCTTCCCGGCGGATGACGGATATTCCTTTGTCCGAGTCGTTACATGAGCAGGAATGGTTCCAACCATGAACACTTGGGAACCAAAGGGAGATGAAGACAAAGATGGATCGGCCACCATTTGAGTCTGTTGAGAGGGGAAAGGTTCTTTCAGAACCGCAGGAATCCTAGGAGCACCTTTCAATAAATGACTAACCTCGGACCGCCTTGGGCAGTCTTTGGTATAGTGATCCTCATCAAAGATAAGACAAGGATACTTCGGTTTACGTTTGGCTCCTTCCTCGGGTGGAGGTTTGGAGGAGTCCTATTTGGGTTGTTCGAATTTATTCTTCGCTTTCCCCTTTTTCTTTCCTTTCGAGGCTTTGTATGCCGTGGTGGACTGGACGGCGTTGACCTCGGAAGTACTTCCAGAATTAGAACCACCCTGAGAAGTGTTTTTGTTTGAAGCATTCGATTTTTGCTTCTGAGGGTTTGAGGATGATTTCTTCGACGACGGATTTACAGAGCCAATAACCCCATCAACAGATGCCTTTGGTGGAGCTTTGGATCTACTGTGTCTCGGGGCATTAGGCAAATACTCATATAAAGTACCTGACTGAGAATAAACTAAGTTGAGGTACTAAGCACATGCGATAGCTTTCTCTTCAGTCACACAAACTCACATAGCAATGTCCCGTGTGATCTTAGGTACAAAGGAGGTCGTGAACCAATCGGTTAGGAGTTGATCAGGAATCCAGAACTTGATCAACCAATGACGCCATCTCCATTCATGTATATGATCAGAGATGTGCGTGGCTGTGTCCTATTTGAGAGACGTAAGGAGATGTGTTCCCATATCATACCGAATGGGTAACTGAAAATGAGTGAGGAATGCCATTGCCAATGAATTCAAATCTTGAAAAGACGCACGGGTCAACTCAATGTACCATTTATTAGCTGAGCCGGTGAGAGTCCTTTGGAACAGGCAGAGCCGGATTGAATCGTCAAGCCATGAATTCGACGAACACCAAAGGTGGTAAGTCATTACATGGGCTTGAGGATCCTCTCCAGCCTTGCCGTCAAATTTGGGACAATCGTCGGGTATCTTGGTTGGAACCGGCGGCCAGTATGGATTATGAAAGATAGGATCATTGGTTAATTTAGATACATCTCAGTTCCAACACTGCTAAGAATGACAGCTGAGGATTGAAGGACATCTGCGGTTGTGGATATGAGGTAGGGCCAGAGTTCCACCCAGTTGCTGGTTGCCCCCACTGACTCTGTCTGGACGGACCAAGCCCAAAAGGACCCTGTCCATAGGGACTTTGTCCATAGGGGTTATATCCATAACCAGACGGTTGACTTTGGATCTGTCCCCCAGCGCCCCATTGGTTACCAAATTGACCTGCAGGAGCAACATGTTGTTGTTGGTAATTTTGATAAGGAGCGACCTGCATCTGTTGATAATTTTGATACGGGGCAAACTGAGCTTGCCCCTAGGGTTGTTGGTATCCATACGGTTGTTGGGCTCCATATTGAGCCTGGGGACCAGGCTGCGCTTGGTAAGAAGGTTGGGATTGAAACCCACCTTGCATCTAGAGACCAGTTTGAGTCTGGGGCTGAAAACTGGGTTGGGCTTGAGAAGCCACAACCATCTGCATGCCCGGTTGAGCAGGCCCAAAAAGATGTCCTTGGGAAGATTGAGGTTGGGCCACCTGGCTAGAAGGTTGCCCTGGTTGAGTTTGGGATGGACCTACTTGCCCAGAAGGTTGAGCTTGTTGGGTGTTAGGTTGTCCTTGTACAAGCGAGGGTTGTCCTTGCGGACCAGACGGCTGAGCGGACTGAACGGTTGGTCGACCTTGGGGTTGACCAACCTGTCCAGATGGTTGACTAGGCTGAGCGGTGGGCTGGCCTTACTGCATGTAAGGCTGACCACCCTGCCCAGAAGGGTACCCTTGATGGATTCCAGGTTGTCCTTGTTGCACGTAAGGTTGTCTTGGATTCCCGTAGGGTTGACCCGAAGTGTATCCCTGCTGGACTCCAGGTTGTCCTTATTGAGCATAAGGTTGTCCTGGGTTTCCAGAGGGTTGCCTAAGATAGGTGAAAGACGAACCACGATAGGCCAAAGGTTGTCCCCGGGAGGGTTGTCCTTATGGGCCTCCAGGTTGCCCTGGATAGGTTTGGCCATAATACTGCTGCCCATAATTAGGCTATGTGTAGGATGGTTGACCTTGATACGATGGTCCTTGGTACGGATGCCCTTGATCCGGATGGATTTGGCCACCACCATAACCAGTGGTACCCGAAGCGACATTCAACGGAACTGAAACCTCATCATCGAGCTCAGCTGGAAAGGAAGTATACAAATGATGACCTATAGGGTCGTAATAAGGACCTTGCGCGCCTAGATTTTGGACAGCATGCAAATATTGAGAATATGCCCCCCTGCTGGAATGGCACCAGAAGAAGGCGGGGCACTAACTGCAGGATGAACAACTCTGGCTGTATGTGCCGATTGCCCACTATGTACTGGACCGCGGGACGGACCAGCAACAGTAGTTACGATCGAAGATGCGGTAACGACACTAACAACTGGAGCCGAAGATGTGACACAAACGGTCGGATTGGTTGGAACTGATGTGACAATGGTATTGTGAACTTGTGAAACAAAAGATCCCGTAGTGGGAATGATGTTATGATCCCACATGGTACCTGAAGAGGAGCTCCTAGAGCCCATGGCATCCCTCAGAGCCCTATAGCGTAAAGGCACTGTAACACTGAGAGGGGTGACAGTGTAGGGCATAGATATGACCGGGGATGTGGCCGAGATAGGAGTCTCGATACTTGACACAACAGGTGTTTCACTCGCTACAGGAGATGTTTCCTCCATATCAGAGGAAGCCATCGGGGTCGAAACACCAGTAGGAGTAGAGGGAAAATCCTCTTCATAAGGTTCCCAAACAAGGTTCCAAAACAGATCGTGAAGCCCGTCTTCTGGGGCGCGAGAGTTCAACAGTTGGACACTTGGAATAATAGGAAAAGTGTCACCACAAACCGGTGTCTCAGGAGCGGCAGAAGAAGGAGACCCTTGGTCACTAGGGACGGGAGATGGGATCGATGGATCCGCCAGGATGATAAAATTCAAAGAATCCTAGACAAGCTAACGAAGGAAGACCCTACTCAAAACTAACGCAAACAAGATCTAACACGGCAAGTGTGATTGTGGCCGAATAAATTTTAAGACATTAGGACACAAATTGACCTTTTCATCTTTAAAGAGTCGAGAAAAGGACAAAAATATGACTCTAGTCGCCTTCGAATTTTTAGTGAGCCCGAAGTGACAAATGCATGAGTGAGCCTTTTCTTTTAAGGAGTTTGAAAAGGATCAAAAAGTGACTACTCTGGAGAACTAGGCAAGGGGTTTACCAGACAATCCGTAAAACTGCATATACACCTTACCAATCATATGAAAACTAAGGACTTTTCGTAAGGCAGTCAATCTTCCCGAATGTTGTGTTCAGTGCATTACGGGTTGCAAGGCGGTAGACACGACTTCCTATGGATCAAGGATGATAACCTAGTGGAGTCTCTCCATATACTCGACGGTACGTGGGAGCACAAGTCCGTACTAGACCACAGTTGAGTCACAAAGGGAGGAATCACCCAACCTTGAGTGGAAACAAAAGTGACTAGGTTTAACGACGTCGGAGCACGTCTCTAGCCTAGACCTCTAGAATGTGAGTGTTATGTTCCAATGCGTTTTTAGATTCATTCGGTTTATTTTAAAGTTGATCTTGTGTTAGGTTTCGGTTTTCCGGTCCTACCGTATGTAATCTCTCAGAATTCCCTAAATGCAATCTATATGCCAAAACATGTCATTTCATTCGATGAACGCTAGTTACGAGAGAGTTGAAGAGATTTCATACAAACGAAACGATCACAAAACAACAAAGAGCTTCCCTAATGCAGCTAATGCAAATTAATAAACTTTTCCTTAAGATCACTAAATCACTAATCGAAATGAAAAGTTCTAATTTTCATTAACTAATTCAAAGCAAAAGAGATTTTTCTTTTCGATGATGGAAAAACACACTAAAGAACTTTTGAGGAATAACACAAACAAATTCTATCCAATACAAGCACGTTCAGTTCCTCAAATCACAAATCAAACATCCAAAGAACCAAAAAAATCCCAAAGACAACAATGAGCCGTGTGATCTAGGCTCAAAGCGAGACAAAGCAGAATTCAAGTGAAGACAAAGCAAGTCACCCAAATAACGCAACAAAATGATTCACAACTACCAAACAAGTGTAAGGCAGCAACTAAAGAGTTGACTGGACCACAAAAAGACCAAAACACCTGAGGAAGGCTCGATACACAAAGCCACTAGATGCCCTAGGGCTAGAAATGTGAAACCGATAGACAAAAGCAAACACCCAAAGGTAAACGATCAAAGCCAGTCAAATCACACTCCAACACACTCAAGTAGTCTGAAAAAAGTACTTAGGACAAAACCCAAGCTCAAAAAGTTCAAAACAGAGCAAACTTCAAAAGTTTATAGGCCTGGCGCGACTGTCAGGATGCAACAAGCGCCTTTTAGGAATTGGCGCGGGTTGTAAATGTGCAACTTGCGCCAACTGGCGTGACTGTCACGCTATAAACTAGTGCCAGTCGAGTTTGCTATGGAAAAATAGAAACAAAAGAGCGAAGGCCAAATCAGCAATACTTAAGTACACCAAGAGGCAAGAAGCAACACAGGCATTCAACCCAGAAAGCTAAACAAGCAGGAGAAACCAAGGAAATAACCAAGAAACAAGGCAAGTTCCAAGCCATTCAGTTCGTAAACCAAACCGGAGATGGACTAAAGTGGCGTTGATCTACTTTGCTAATGCAGAGCAATAGCGTTTCGAAGGCTATCTAGCCAAACTTCAAGCTCCGTCTAAAGTTTACAAATCAAACAACAAAACAAAACAAGCAAACAAGGCAAAAAGCCAACTACCCAGCAGAGTCGCCAAATTGTTGTGTAGCCCTCTGTGGACAGAGGCGATCCCACTAGCCTAAATGGGGTCTAGCAACAATCAAACAACGCTAACACGCAGGTTCCTAATTGCAAAGTAAAGACCGATGATGAGGGCCTACCTCAAATCCAACGCTAGTATTTGTAGAAGAGTCGTCGCTCCCGTTCTTTCGCTTTAGCTGGTCACAATCCTCACGATCCTCATGAATAGACACCTGCACATGCAAAGAACAACACAAATACAAGCATAAAATCCAAGAAATGCAACTATGTATCAGTCAGAAAGGATACAACTCAAACATCATTATGAAGACAATGAGAGTGGAACCATAATGATAGTCGCCTATTATTATTGATAAACAAAGAAAGATACAACCAAGTTCTGACGTCAAATCCTCCTTTGGCTGGGTGATCAGCAACACATGCCTTTCAAAGCTTGTAGGGGATGGGGAACAAGCCTCTCTCTTCTTGGTTACTTGGACAAAGATCTCCTCATTAAATATGTAGCCTTATGGGAATGAACAAGGCCTCTTGTAGCATGAGCTTAGCAATTCTCAGACTTTGGGACTTATAATTTGGAGCTTGAAGAGTAGAATTACTAACTAGCTTGTCAAAGGAAAAGGGACAAGCCTATATAGAGAGAGGAGAAGGAGATAGGATCATCCACAAGATTCATGGGATTGTCCTTATCATTAGGAAGCTTCCATGAGAGGTGGAGAACTACTTCCCTTCTATGGAAATTCGAATCCCAATTGAACTAACTCAAACTGGAATCAGTTCATGAATAGGTTAGGAAGAACCTTGGGAAGTTTGTTTGTTAAAAACTTTACCCAACTGGTTTGGTGCAGTGCGACTCTGAGACAGAGCGCCAGCTGGTGCGCCCTCTTTGGAGGATTTCCCCCATTGGCGTGAGTGATACATTGAGGAACAACGCCAATGGAAAAAGGGCGATTTTTATGGGTATTTTTGCAGAAGGTGTCTTCAGGGCATATGAAGTACATACTCAAGGGGATACAATGCAGGTGTTTTCAGGTTATGTCACTTCTCACAAGTCCCGGAATAGGTCCTCCAATATGCGAGAGCAGGGGTAACAGGGATGATGACAAAATACTGTGTAACAGGCCTAGATCTGATTGTGTACACCTGTTTTATTCTTTAAATGTCATGATATGGGTATGTTTGAAGTTTGGAATAGCAATGAAGTTGTGAGTTAATATTTGCAGATCTATATGCTCTTCGCCTCGATAAAGGCGTGTATACAAAACTCTTTGTCTGAGTTGAAGCCATTGTCTAGAAAACCCATTATTTCTAAGGCTCAAGATCTCAAGGCTATAAATAAAGTTGAGAGACAAAAGTTGTCTAAAGAGCCTGATTGTTACTGATATCCAGAACCTTCAAATTTTTAAAAGGAATTGCACCGTTATAATCCAAGCTTCCATTGAGATGATTTCTACTGAGATTGAGATATTGGAGAGTATATAAGGCCAAACACGATCGGCCACATAGAATGCAAGGATCCAGAGAGCTCGTTGTTGCCTAAATCAATGTATTCCACAAACTACAACAACATGAGGCCACTGTCAATGGGACCGCTAAGCTTGTTCGAATGCAAATCTTGTTGGTGCAACTCTTTAAGCTTCTAGAAGCCCTTGGGGATTATGTCGGTCAAATCGTTTGATAACAGATTAAGGTAAATTAGGTGTTTCACAGCAATTAGGGCACTCAGAATTCTTCCATAGAAATAATTATTCGAAATATCTGCCGACTTGTAGTTGTACAAATGCCTCATACAAAATATTTACATAATTGTAATTATACATATGTCATACTCGTTAGGAGGGTGGAAAGCATTAAATGCTCTTCAAGAAAAATGTAGAGAGGCAGAGTTATGGAATTGGAAAACAATTAAAGTTCTTTTTGGGCTCTTAGTTTGTCCAGTGATATTATATAGGTGTGAATTGTGGGCTAGTAGCATCCTTGTCTCAAAATGGAAGAAAATAGAGAAAATCCAAAACTGCTTGATCATGATCAAGTTTAAAATAAAAAAAATTGATTTCTTATGAGATAATGCTAAGTGAAACAGGAGCAACTTCCATCGAAGCAATTGCTATGGTGTGTCTCATAAAGTATCTTCAAAGAATTGAGAAAATGGGAGAAGGTAGATGGCCTAAAGTTATCTTAAATGAAGGAATGAGCGGAAGAAAGAAATCATGGAGGAGACAAAACAACAAATAGATGCAAAAATGAAATATTTACTTCAATGCATGTCCCACGAATAGCAAGGATTTAAAGAGTTATGTTATGTTGAAGTTTCGTAAGCATATATGGGGAAAAGAGTTGGGTAGAAAGAAGAAGTATTGTGTTCAAGAATTCAACCCCACGTGTGGTCTCCAACAAAAATAGTACATCGGAGCTAGCATCCCATGGAGAGAAAATTTTTTATTGCTCAATTAAAAACTAACTTGCATCAATTACGGTACGAAACAAGTCAGTGGAAAAGACCTAAAGAAGCTTGGAAAGAGCAGGTGTGTACTTTTTGCACTTTTGGGGTAGTGGAATCAGAAAAACATTTCATTTTGGAATGTGATTCTTTCAAAGACATCAGAGACAGTTACAACAGTATGTTAACATCGGTTCCTTGGTATTGTCTTTTTAGTGAAAGGATTGGTAGAAAGTTGGGTCAACTCATCATTAATTTGAATAATAAGAAGATTGAATTACAAAAGGTAAAAAGAAAGGAAGCTAGTGGTCTCGTAGACTATATCTAGTCTTGTAGACGTTAAAATTTCCTTCAGTCATTTGAAAATGATAGACTAAAAATTGAAGTGGGTTGATTCAAAAGAAAAATCTATCTGCCTAAAAAATAACTCTAATGAATTTTTAGAATTTTTAATTTGTGTATATAATATTTTTGAAAACAAATAATAATGTGATGGTATAATTAAAAAATTCTAATATATAAATTTTTTTACAATATTAATTTTTTTATATTAATAATAAAACTAATGATTTTGTTTAAATTAAATCACATAACGAAAAAGAAATATCTCTTAATTATATTGCGTTAAATAAATTAATGCCGTAGAGAATTATTTAATTTGTCCTAATAAAAAATAGATAGATATGGTATTCGGGTTCTAGGAATTTATAATATAATTTTAAATTTATTTGGAATGATTTGGAGATTTGAATATGTTTGGATATTTAACATTATTTGAACGAAGAATATTGTTATTTAAACAATTTATTATTTTGTCAAATTTCAAGTTCTAGATAATAATATTATTTTAAAGTTATGTCTTATTTTTTATTTTGGTTTTTTGTTTAAATATTTTTCTATTTAATTTTACTACAGATTTATTTAAATCATAATTTGATTAGTATAATTTCCATAATCCAAATATCTTAAAAAACTTTAAGAATCTTATACATAAAAAAACATTTGAAATTTTATAATCCAATTCAAAGATACAACAAAACTTAAAAAGATTAAAGAACTAAATTTTAAAACAAAACAAAATCTAAAAATATTAGAAAACTCAATTTTAGATATCATCCTCTTGCCATTGGATTCTCTATCAAACAATAAAGCTAAACATATATCTCCTTGGTAAAGACAAGTTGTGGCAGTTAAAATTCCAAAGTGGAGGTGTTATTGTGGGAGTATTGGTCTACTACTTTAATTTCACTGTTTCACATTGTGGGTTCCTTGCAAAGACGAGTAGCGGCTTTCGAAATTTCTAACGGAGGAGAATTACTCTACCTTTTATTGTGTTGGAACTTTTCAATTATTTTTATTCTTGTATTTTTTACTATTGATATTGAAGTTCTTTATCGCGCCATTTTATTATATTTGTATCTTGGTCTCAGAATGGTTACTATTTCTAAGTGCTTTTTTATAAGTAATTACTATTTTTATAGCATAAAGTTTATAATATTTATTTGGAGTTGTCTATAATGTGATTTTTTGGAGATTCCGGTGACAAAATCCGGCGGAAGAAATGAGGTTAAATCTTGATTTTTAGCAGTTAAAATGGTTTTTTAATTGCATATTTGGATTCAGCACCTTGAAAAACCCCTGGGACCCTTTGATTGTGCAGAAACTAGCTATCAAACTTGGGATTCCAATAAATTGCTGCCGGATTTTGACCGAAAAAACCTGCCAGAAAAACTTTCAAAAAATCTCATTATAGACAACTACTATTTAATATCCGATCATAGTACTTGTAAATTAACATTTTATTTACAAATAACTTCTTTCTTTTCCATAAAATTCAATAAATCCACTCTTGTCCGGTCCATGAAAAAGGCCATTTCAATGAATCGCTCAATACCTAAAATTTATAATGGTAAAGTCAGGCCAGAGAGCCCCACATTTATAGTGGTAAAGTATGGCCAAAGAGCCCCACATTTATAATGGCAAAGCATGGCCAGAGAGCCCCCACATTGCGTCTCTGACCACCGCAGACGACAACGGTTCTAAATTGCTGTCTCTCTGGAGACGGCGACCCAATTAGATATTTATGCTAATCTTCTCTATCTCACCTAGAGAAGATTAATTAAAAATAGTGGCATTCATCAGATCAGCCATCAGATTTGAAACTTTGAGCAGCATCAATCACAAAACGGTACTTCACATCTCCCTTCACCAATCTTTCCATTGTTGTGTTTACATACTTCACTGGAATCTTCTCTATCATGCAACAGATGTTATGCTCTCCACAAAAGTTTAGCATTTCTTGAGTTTCCTTCACTCCTAAGATGTTATGCTCTATTTTTGAAAGATTCCTATTGGACATATGATGTAATTTGTATCCCCACTATGCATGGGAAGTATGATGTAATAATTCCTATATTTCAGTGATGTACAAACTATTGGTATATCCCCACTTGGTAGGGTGGATGAGTTAAATTTGATGTATCCCACTTGGTTGGGAGATTGATGTATGTCTGAGTCTTTGGTCTTAGGGAGGTCATACTCACTTAGTTGAGTTATAGAGTCATGTTATTCTTTTGAAACATATCTCTGCAGACTTTGAATGTACTCAGGGGTAGCATGGACAACATATTATATATCAAAGGGGGAGAGTATCTTGGTCTGCCCTTTGCCTTTGATGTCAAAGGGGGAGAGTATTTTGGTGTTGCTTGTTATCTTTAACAGTTTCTATGGCTTACAATAATCATCACCAACATGGTTACCATCAAGTCCAAAGGGGGAGATTGTTGGCGTTATGATACAAGTGTTGCCCTTGATGGAAACTCACTCACAGGTTAGTTCAGTTTTCGATAAAAGGAAACTCACAATGTAACAGATCATTTTAGAGGTAACGGGGTATTGGTACAGAAGAACAGGAAGATGGAACTAAGGTCCACTAATTAGAATGAAGAAGTTGAAAGAAAACGATGGTGTAAAGAAGGTTAAGATATATACACAGGTCTACTTTGTTAAAGGATCGTATACATATGCATGCACTTTTACAAGGGGAAAAGCGTGTATAGGTTGGAAAATCAAGGAAATTCAAGAGTAAAGAATACCCGGGGTCAATACCATGGTATTAGCCCATAATATTGAGTGGAGTAATGACTATTCAATCTTGTCCAAGAGTACCACAGGTCCTAAGTGTAGTTTTGATCCGAGGTATTGAGATAGGCCAAAAAACTATATAAGGAGGAGAAGATCAAAGGGCCAACATGTGCAAGTGAAAGGGTTTCTCAGGAATACTTCTATCTGAATTATATTTTATGTTGCAGAGGCTATGTTTGTGAATGATCTGAAATATTTTGTGCACCTTGTATTCAATGTTGGATTAGGATCATGAGACCTGAAATGACTTATCATTGAATGATTTGATTTTGGGTGGCCTAGATCTGATTGCGTACACCTATTTTATTCTTTAAATGTCATGATCTGGGTATGTCTGAAGTCTGGAATAGAAATGAAGTTGTGAGTTAATATTTGCAGATCTATACGCTGGTTCACCTCGATAAAGGCGTGTATACACGTAGGTTCGACTCTTCCAAGTAGCGTATACAAAATAAAAGCTTATTCTTTAGAAATGATTGATCTATCTGATTAGTTCAGTGGTTTTACTGCTATCTTTCAGTGAAGTCTTCTTGGATCTGAATGTAAATCTGAATGCATAAAAAGTTGGGTGTCTGATTGATTGATTGTTTAAGTGAGAAGGGTTATCTCTGCGACTGCTTGTCTAGAGCTCTGTAAATTGACAATAGATGTTCAGTGTATTGCTAGTTGGTACAAACTTGATTCAGAAAGTTTTATGTTTTAGTAGTTTTGAAGGTGTACGCAGGTTTGGATAAAGGAAATAGCTTATACATGCAGGTTGGGTTCAGTAAGGTAGCGTATGCATTCTAATGTATGATTTTTGAGGTTGCAGTTGGTTCTGAATGATGATGCAAGTTTCTGGGTTCGTCACAGTGTTCTGGTAACAATGATCTAATTGTTCAGATTAACTAATTGTTGGTTGATGCAGTTTGAGTTTCAAAGTTTCTAGTGGGTCCAGTATGAAAATTTGATGAAACGAGGCCTTCATTTGTATTGTTGTGTACCAAGAGCATTCGATCTAAAAATTAATGAAACGTGGTCCCTGGAGGAAGAGAGAAGGTGTATCCTTCTGTAGGTCGGCACCTATGTACTAGTAAACACATTGGCTATTGCAAGAGCTAGGGGGTTGTAGCTCCCTTCCAGTAGAAGCTGGAAAATGAGAGAAGGTTGTATCCTTCTGCAAGTGGTTCCTGCGTACTGGTATGAGTCTACACCAGTACAAGATTGTAAAAAAAATTTCTTTATATTAAAATAAGACATAGATGACAACAGCAGGTGGTTTTTCTCCTGCATTGGGTTTCCACCTTAAATATTGGTGTTCATGTGTGTTGCTTATGTGTGATGCTTTATTATGTCTTAACTGCACATAGTTACTGTATAATAAGTTATTGATGCACTGATTAAAGATCTACACATGATAAATTGACTAAATCCTAAGTTCGTTGGATATATGCTGGTTTTTCTAATCATAGTAGCGTGTACACACAAGTTCACTTCACTAAAGTAGCGTATATAAGTCCGTTTGGGAAATGAAATATTATTGAATGGCAAATACTGATTCACACCCCCCCTCTTAGTGTTATTTCCAACAATTAAGCTCCTCTGAAAGGTTGAAGGTGTTCTTGACCTTGGTGAGCTTGCCAATTTGGCAAGATTTCTTAGTAGAACTACTAGAAACTTCTTGAAATTGGTAGGGAGTTGGGATTGGTACTAGCTGCCAACATAGGTTTTTATGGCATACTGGCTAGAATAGGTTCTCTCCTTTAAAGAAGTAATCGCCTCTGTGCTCATCTGCGAAAAAAGGGGAAAATGATATCCCTGCCTTCAAAACCTAATGTGAGAAAAAAATTCAGAGGCCAAGAATTGAAACCTGAAAATATGTGGGATGAGAAGGTAGTGATTTCGATCCTTGGGAAGTCCTCGGTTTCTTTTCTTTGATTGCATTGTTGAATACATGGTTTACAGTTCTCTGAGCTGAAGCCATTGTCCAGAAAACCCATTATTTATAAGGCTCAAGATCTCAAGGCTATAAATAAAGTTGAGAGACAAAAGTTTTCTAGAGAGCCTGATTGTTACTGATATCCAGAACCTTCAAATTTTTAAAAGGAATTTCACCGTTATAAGCCAAGCTTCCATTGAGATGATTTCTACTGAGATTGAGATATTGGAGAGTATATAAGGCCAAACACAATCGGCCACATAGAATGCAAGGATCCAAAGAGCTCTTTGCTGCCTAAATCAATGTATTCCACAAACTACAACAACACGAGGCCACTGTCAATGGGACTGCTAAGCTTATTCGAATGCAAATTTTGTTGGCACAATTCTTTAAGCTTCTAGAAACCCTTGGGGATTATGTCGGTCAAATCGTTTGATAACAGATTAAGGTAAATTAGGTGTTTCACAACAATTAGGGCGCTCAGAATTCTTCCATAGAAATAATTATTTGAAATATCTGCCGAATTGTAGTTGTACAGATGCCTCATACAAAATATTTACATAATTGTAATTATACATATGTCACCCTCGTTAGGAGGGTGGAAAGCATTAAATGCTCTTCAAAAAAAATGTAGAGAGGCAGAGTTATGGAATTGGAAAACAATTGAAGTTCTTTTTGAGCTCTTATTTTGTCCAGTGATATTATATAGGTGTGAATTGTGGGCTAGTAGCATCCTTGTCTCAAAATGGAAGAAAATAGAGAAAATCCAAAAGCGCTTGATCATGAGCAAGTTTAAAATAAAAAAATTCGGTTTCTTATGAGATAATGCTGAGTGAAACAGGGGCAACTTCCACCGAAGCAATTGCTATGGTGTGTCTCATAAAGTATCTTCAAAGAATTGAGAAAATGGGAGAAGGTAGATGTCCTAAAGTTATCTTCAATGAGGGAATGAGTGGAAGAAAGAAATTATGGAGGAGACAAAACAAAAAATAGATGCAAAAATGAAATATTTACCTCAATGCATGTCCCACAAATAGCAAGGATTTAAAGAGTTATGTTATGGAGAAATTTTGTAAGCATATGCGGGGAAAAGAGTTGGGTAGAAAGAAGAAGTACTATGTTCAAGAATTCAACCCCACGTGTGGTCTTCAACAAAAAGAGTACATCGGAGTTAGCATCCCATGGAGAGAAAAACTTCTTATTGCTCAATTAAAAACTAACTCACATCAATTACGATACGAAACAGGTCAGTGGAAAAGACCTAAAGAAGCTTGGAAAGAGCAGGTGTGTACTTTTTGCACTTCTGGGGTAGTGGAATCGGAAAAACATTTCATTTTGGAATGTGATGCTTTCAAAGACATCAGAGAGAGATAGTTACAACAGTATGTTAACATCAGTGCCTTGGTATTATCTTTTACAATATTAAATTTATTTATATATTAAATAATAAAAATAATAATTTGTTCAAAATTATATCACATAACGGAAAAATACTTAATTACATTGCATTAAATAAATATAATGTCAAATTCCAAGTTTTAAAACAATTTATTATTTTGTCAGATTCCAAGTTCTAAAATATTATATTATTTTTTAATAGCTGTAACTTATTTTTATATTTTGGTTATTTATTAAATATATTTTTCTGTTTAATTTTACACAAAATAGATAAAAATTTAAATTTATTTAAATCATAATTTGATTAGTATAAAATTTCCAAAATCCAAATATCTTAAAAAATTTTAAGAATCTTATACATAAAAAAACATTTGAAATTTTATAATCCAATTCAAAGATACAACAAAACTTAAAAAGATTAAAAAACTAAATTTTAAAACAAAACAAAATCTAAAAATATTAGAAAACTCAATTTTAGATATCATCCTCTTGCCATTGGATTCTCTATGGAACAATAAAGCTAAACATATATCTCCTTGGTAAAGACAAGTTGTGGCAGTTAAAATTCCAAAGTGGAGGTGTTATTGTGGGAGTATTGGTCTACTACTTTAATTTCACTGTTTCACATTGTGGGTTCCTTGCAAAGACGAGTATCGGCTTTCGAAATTTCTAACGGAGGAGAATTACTCTACCTTTTATTGTGTTGGAACTTTTCAATTATTTTTAATCTTGTATTTTTTACTATTGATATTGAAGTTCTTTATAGCGCCATTTTATTATATTTGTATCTTGGTCTCCTATATATATTAGGCGACGATCATTAAATATTGTTTTTTGTAATTTTTTTTCTCGGAATGGTTACTATTTCTAAGTGCTTATTATTTTATAAGTAATTACTATTTTTATAGCACAAAGTATCCGATCATAGTACTTGTAAATTAACATTTTGTTTACAAATAATTTCATCTAATTTACACAGGAAAATATGTTAAAAAATCACTATTTTTCTTTTCCATAAGATTCAATAAATCCACTCTTGTCCGGTCCATGAAAAAGGTCATTTCAATGAATGGCTCAATACCTAAAATTTATAATGATAAAGTCAGGCCAGAGAGCCCCACATTTATAATGGCAAAGTATGGCCAGAGAGCCCCACATTTATAATGGCAAAGCATGGCCAGAGAGCCCCCACATTGCGTCTCTGACCACCGCAGACGGCAGCGGTTCTAAATTGCTGTCACTCACGGCGACCCAATTAGATATTTATGCTAATCTTCTCTATCTCACCTAGAGAAGATTAATTAAAAACAGTGGCATTCATCAGATCAGCCATCAAATTTGAAACTTTGAGCAGCATCAATCACAAAACGGTACTTCACATCTCCCTTCACCAGTCTTTCCATTGCTGTGTTTACATACTCCACTGGAATCTTCTCTATCATGCAACATATGTTATGCTCGTCACAAAAGTCTAACATTTCCTGAGTTTCCTTCACCCCTCCAATCAAACTGCCCCCTACAAATCGACGGCCTGAACACACCAAAATTAAAATTAAATCCAAACTTCCATGTGGCTAAAGCCCAAATTCTTGTCAAAAAAGCAGTAAAGAAATCCAAATATTAGAGATAGCATATCTGCCTAAGCTGTGGATGCCTTTGATACTTTCAGTGCAGTTAAAATATAATTTCGTTTATATCTTTCATCTACAGGACAAAAGGGCAGAAAAGACTTACCCATTACAACAGACGGAGCAGCAAATTGAACAGGCTTTTCTGGCAAACCAACTATGACCAACTTCCCATTCACCTTTAGCAAATTAAGGAGGGGCTCCACAGCATGATTAGCAGAGACTGTGTCAATAATATAGTCTATAGACTTTACTGCAGCCTGCATCTGTTTCTCATCTTTGCTGATGACGAAGTGATCTGCTCCTAAAATTTCTCTCGCTTCCTTTTCCTTGCTAGGCGATGTACTTATCACCGTCACTTGCAACCCAAAAGCTTTGCCAAATTTGACAGCCATGTGTCCCAAACCACCAAGCCCCACCACGCCCAGGCTCTTTCCAGGCTCCGTCATCTCGAAATATTTCATGGGGCTGTACACCGTTATTCCGGCACATAGCAACGGTGCAGCGGCATCTAAGGGCAGATTCTCTGGTACCTTCACCACAAAGCTGCTTACACCCCACAAACCACCCAAATTATTAAAACCCTATTTAACCAATATAAAGAAAAAATATTTATGGCATTCGTCTCCGGTTTTATATAAAAGAGACAAACCACCCGTCTCGGCAGGGCCTGCCGGAACTTGGCGCAATTAAATTTTCTAGAGGTTTTGAGTCAATTGGGAGATTCCCGAAACTCGTTGATCTCGTTCCAAGCATGAATAGGATTATATGGACAGAAAATGAAGCCTTTTGTGGCGAGTTTAGCCTATATGCCCTAAAACAAAAATGGTTGCATGAGTTGGGATAATGATTAATTACCTCTGGTTGCAAACCATCAAGGATGAGTAACCTCCAAAGGTGACAGAACCATCAATATCGGTGCTTCCATACGTCCAAATGACCTTCTCACAGTACTGTTCTTGCCCTTTGCTACAAGAATCGCAATGATGGCAACTTCCAACCATACAGCCAACGCCCACACGATCTCCAGCAGAAAAATTCTTCACTCCTGAACCAACTTCAACTACTATACCTACTATTTCATGGCTGCAAAAATAGAATTGCTAGTAAATTAAAATTGAGCATGAATTTCTAGGCATATACTCTTTCTGTCTTACTATTTGATGTGAAGCAGTGTTGAAGATTATGAAGACATTACCCAGGAACCATTGGGTATTGGGAACCTTTCCATTCATTGCGAATTTGATGTAGATCAGTGTGACAGATTCCGCAGTATACGATCTTGAAAGTAACATCATGCGGCCCAGTTTCCCTGTCAAGGCAATTTAAATCTAAGTTTTCTGCAAATGGGTATCAATAGAAGCAAACAATTTAAATGCAAGTTTTCTGCAAATGGGTATCAATAAAAGCAGTTGTGAGAATAAAGCGAGGAGGAACCTGCGAGTGAAATTGAAGGGCGAGAGAATGCCAGACTCGTCTCTAGCAGCCCATCCCTGAACATTAAACCGACCTACTTCCTTCACCATCTTCTCTTCTTCACAACACTCAAATAAATTTGATTCACTTGAAAGAAGCAGCTGAGCAGATGAATGTAAAGAACAGATTTGAGGAGACAGCGGGTGTTGGGATGGGTATTTAAAAGGTCATGTAGGGTCAGGACATTTAGTGTAAAAGCGAAGAAATTACGCGCCACACGACTTTTAAAAATTGGTGGAAGCCGAGAAACTTCAGGCTATATGTATAGGTAGGGAAACGACGACCTCGCGTCCCGAATCTTTTGCGTTTGTGGACACAGAGTGCTGGACCCCGCCCATCTTCCACATTTGACGGTCTGCGATTAATTAGGATGGGGTTTATTAATCATGTTATGGGGTGGACGATCCCGAGTACCGTTCAAACAAGGCAACCCTTATTCCGATCACAAATTCGTTAAGCCAGGTTACATGGCTGCTCCATAGATGGACGTCGGCCTTATTACCGGTTGACTTAAAACTTTTACACCGGACTGTACCCTGTAATTTATGACGTTTAATATTTGTCATTTGTCCTTTGTCCTTGGCCCATTTAATCCGAAGTTTGAGGAATGGAATTTGGACTATTCGTGGTTCCTATTCGGACACACAAACCCAGGCTGTAGCATGTAATTTCTCCTGTTTTGCACTAATAATTTACCATGCAGCTTAATAGGTTGGAAACCCTCATATGCTGTTTTTTATATGTTCAAGGAAGATATAACATGAAATTTTAATGAAATTGTATTGGTACTTCAGGATAAGTTACCAATTACATTAAAGTCTGAATCATTCATATTATATATATAAAAAAATCGAATATATTAATTGAACGAGGGGGTTGTCGCAGTAGTCCATGCTGGGTCTGGGTCTGAAATTGGACCACTGGGTCTGAAATGAAAACTCTTTGTTAGGTCTGATGCAAAGCATGAAATGAAAAGTTAAGGTAATTTCAACGCGAGATAGTTATAATGCAAGGTAATTACAACACTAGATATAGCTATAATGCAATAATTTTATGAAGGTTTATAGGATTAATCCAACAAAGAAGTTCCATAATCTACAATGGTACCAAAACCAATACCATAATTTATAATGGCAGAAAAACCATTAGCGCATAAAGCTACAGTGAAATGTTCATAAAAGTTCCATAACCTTCATCCCAGGTAGCTACAGTCAATTGCTCATAAAAGTTCCAAAATCTAGAATAGCAGCACAGCACAACCCCAGTGCAGAAGTTAAATGTTCAATGTTCATAAATGCTATTAGTATTTTTGTTATATGGTATGGAAAAGTGAAATGCTATTAATGTTTTTGTTATATGGTATGGAAAAGTGGAGAGAACATAGATGTGTGCAGAAACTTGCAATTAAATGTTCATAAATGCTATCAGTGTTTTTATGGCATAGAAAAGTAAAATGCTCTCAATATATTTTTGTTAAATAGTATGGAAAAGTGAAATGCTATAAGTATGTGGAGAGAATTTAAATGTGGGCAGAAACTTGCAATTAAATGTTCATAAATGAATATTAAATGAACAGGCATATAGATATCTAATTTATGTCACTCATATCTGATATATCTTATCGTTGTGAATTTGGGAGTTAAATTTCCAGAATATTAAAGGAACGAACATATATATATAATTTGTGACACTCCTATCTAATATAGTTTGTGTCACTCATATAACTTACTCTCTATGGTTGTTTTCTACGACTCATGGATTTGTAGTTTGAAACAGAATGATCGCACAAGGAAAGCAGATATATATCACCATCACTCCACGCTCCTGGTTTAGGTCTTTCCTCTTTACCCTAAGTGAATCTTCTGCATGGTTATCTTCCAGGTTTGCATTCTTCCGCAAGGCTTTTTCATTCTTCCACAGGGGCATACGTAATCTTGGGAATCATCAATTGGCCCTGATCTAGATGGCTCCCAGCGTCATGAAAATCGTTGATGGCTCAGTTTCGTCCACCTCTAGGGGACAAGCCCCTACCCATATTGTTAGTGAAGCCCCAGCTCCCATTGTCTAGGTGGTCCAGGCCTCACTCGATGAGGCTTTGAAGTTTTTTGAAAGTGTCTTAATCTATCGGTTCAATGGTTTCTGGCCGTGGCTGATAGCTCTCCACAGTTGGATCTCAGAGGTATGGAAGCCTGTGATTTCTAATGAAATTAATATCTACCCTTGTGTTAGAGGTTTCTTTATAGTAGCTTTTGAAAATCTTAAAAATTAGACAATGTATTCTAGATTCCGCCCCTTGGTTTTGGGAAAACTCAGGGCTATTCATGAAGCCATCAAACCCAACATTCGATCCCTCAACAACAGTCATAACCTCAGCACTAGTTTGGGTGAGGTTGCCAAACCTACCCTTGCATCTCTGGAATTTCTCCTCGCTAAAAGCCATTGGAAATGCAATTGGGAAATTTTACTACAGGTGCCCAGAAACGGAGGAATATGTCAGAACCACCTATGCACGCATCTATGTGGAAATGGACTTTAGAGCCGGATTTTGAGCTGAAATAAACCTAACAAGTAAAGACTATGTGTGGAACCAGAAACTCAAATATAAAAGTGTCTTCTTTAGATGTCGATCCTTCTTTGAGATAGGCCATCTAGCCAAAATTTGCCCAAAAGCCTCCCAGAAAAATTTTGCTAGAAAGAATCACCATAGATCTACATGGTGGGAAGGAGCACAAAAAGAACATTACACTGTCATCAAGGAAGAATACTCTCTAGAAAACTCTGAACACAAGAAATCGGGCAAAAAAGAAACAAATCTCAAGACAAGCATGAGGAAAGCCCCACCCAACAACAAAAAAGTGAATTTGACAATCCCTCAAGCATCAATAGTTATGAGAATTCGAATACTGCACAAAATAAATCTTCATTTAACAACGAAGCAAATCTCCCAGACCAAACTTCTTCTTCGACTATCTTCAAAAAGATGAACACAACATATTGTGAAGCTAAGACACCAATGTCCCAAGAACCAAAAGAGATAAAGGAGATGCAAGATAAAAGAAGTTGGAAGACCGTAGAGAAAAATAAGAAAGCTATAACATCAATCTCACCAAGAAAGATAGAGGCAGACAATTAAGAACTAAGAAAATTATAGGTCCGATATACCAATTTGCTCTGAGTGGATGTTAACCACCATTATCATCATCATATATGATATTGCCTCTAATTTGTTATTTAAAGGTTAGAAATGTCAAAAGCATTATATGTTTCATTCCAGATTATCACAAATCTAGATCTGATCATGGCAAAATTTACACTTGGACTGCCCAACTCCCTCAATAATATGAGAGTAATTATTGAGATAAAGTTGTTTTTAAATTTATCATTATGAAAGTATGACGCTGTTTTTAAATTTATCATTATTAAAAATCCAGTGAAATTGTTTCTAAATGATAAACCCAATGAAGTTGTTTTTAAAAAATCCAATGAAATTGGTTTTAAATGATAAACCCAATGAAGTTGTTTTTAAATGTATCATTTTTAAAAATCCAATGAAGCTGTTTTTAAATGTATCATTAATAAAAATCCAATGAAGCTCTTTTTAAACGTATCATTATTAGAAATCCAATATTGGATAGATATATTTTAATCCATAAATGTTTAATATGAGAGTAATGATTGTATTACTATGATAAAGAAGTAGAGAAGGATCAAGTGAAATTAAAACCAAGGTGGAATCACTTCTAAATAAGATGGAAAGGAAACTAACTGTATGGGAGGAATGTGAAGCCAAATGCACAAGAAGACGTGAAATTATGTATATTCATTAGACAAGCAACTGATATGAATGACAAAAATTACCTATCTTTGTATATGTGTCAAAATAATTATAGCCTCGAGCAAAAAAAATATACATGTAAGGAACATTACATGGGAGTTGTTTCTGCCTTAAAAAAACTAGAATCACTACAACCATCTCTTATAAACATAAATGTAGCCCATGTAGAATGGCAGGGATTCCATAGCCATTGTTTTGCCAATCATTGTATATGGAAATGTTATACCTATTGCACATATGACGATAATCACACATATTACTGCTCATGATGCATTTCACATTTCGTTTAATGAAAATAACTTATCTGTTCTGATAATGTGGATGACAAGAATATGCATAAAAATCCCTTCCAAAAACCATGCTGCATGAAAGAATTCTTGTCTCGCCACTGTGGATGCATCATAATACCAATATATGCTGCATCATTATACCAACATATAAAGAAGAATATAGCAATATCAAAAATGTTGCTCGTAGGACCCTTTCACAACATGAAACTGGCTACATCTTATGTTGATCACAAGTTTTATGATCCTTATACCTCAACCTACAATAGAGTCTGACATATATTATGCATATTCATTTGATCACTGCTATGTGTAAGTTGAGAACCGCGTATATCTCCTGGATTATTAAGTTGCTTAAACATGAGTTAAGCAACAACTAGTACCTCCAACATTGTACTAATACTCGCTAACATATATTATGCATATTCATTTGATCATTGCTATGTCTAAGCCGAGAACCGCATATATTTCCTAGATTATTAAGTTGCTTAGACACGAGTTAAGCAACAACTAGCACCTCCAACATTGTGTTGAGGATTTTTCTGGTAAAATCCCAAAAACAACAAAAACTCACACATAGAGACAATGCTCTGTTTTTCTCCACGGGATCTTTAACACAGTGGAAACAAATAAAATTTCTGAGCAACAAACAGAGTTTTCACACACCAAGGATTTCTATTCATTAATAAAAATTGATACAAAATTCATCCTCTTTTTTAGAGGGATTCACCAAGAATTTCAAAAGAGATTACTCTGTCTCCTTTTGAAAGGATTTACACTGCGTTGTGTAAATTTCTCATTTACATTCACTGCTGTAAAAACAAAAATTACATACACTGCTGCTACATGCTCGTTTTCTTTTACTTCGCACTGCTGTGCCTATTTCTCACTTACATTACATTTACACTACTGTGTATCTTTCATACGTGCTGCTACATTCTTCCCCTTTCATGCTCTTGCGTTGCTGCGCTTCTGCTCTCTTATACAGCTTAACAAGAAGCATTACACATATATGATAACAAAAAAAAAAAACTTACATCATTTTCACTTGCCAAGCTGCCGTAAAATAAAAAAACAATAAAATTAAATGATTTTACCAACCTTTACTTGTGCCCATACTCCCGCTCATAGAAAATGGTAAAATTAAAAACTTCACCAAAACTTACCAACCCACAGTAAATTGCATTTACTGTTTTACTGACAAAACTGGCGGTAAAGAAACTTTTACTTCACATCAAATTTATTTGCTGCAGGCCTGTACTTAAACTGTTGACTTCAATTGGATCACATCGCACAATCACAATTTTCGGGAGGAAAAATGGAACACTGTTATTTTGGTGCAATTTGCGATTTGCGATCGGATTGCATCGCACCATCGCAATCGCAAAAATCAAGTGAACAAAATGGAAGCTCCAAACATATATGCCATTTGCGATCTGTGATCTCATCGCATCGCAAGGTAAGAACTGCAGTTGAAATTACAATTTCAACACTCCCCTTTAATTTCAACTGTTGGGTTATTACTCATACCCAGACGCTTCCTTAAAAACTCAAAGCTTTTCTGATCCAATGGCTTGGTCAGAATGTCCGCGACCTGTTCCTGAGTGTTGCAATGTTGTAAACTGATTTCTCCATTGTTCACCAATTCTCTAATGTAATGGAACCTTGTATCAATGTGTTTTGTTCGTTTGTGAAACACTGAATTCTTAGACAATGCAATAGCTGAGCTATTGTCACAAAAAATAATTGTTCCATTTACTTGCTCTTGGCATAGGCTCCTTAACATCCTTCTCATCCAAACTGCTTGACATGCTGTTGCTGTAGCTGCCACGTATTCTGCCTCTGCTGTAGACAACGCCACGATAGGATGTTTCTTAGAAGCCCATGAAATGGCTCCTGAACCCATGTGAAAAACATAACCAGAAGTGCTTTTCTGATCATCTACACTTCCAGCCCAATCGCTATCAGTGTAGCCAACTAAATCTGAACTTTCTGAAGAAGTATATAAAATGCCAAATATTTTTGTACCTTCAACATACCTCAGAATTCTTTTTGCTGCTTGCCAATGTGCTTCTTTTGGCCTCTCCATGAATCTGGAAATTAAACTAACAGCAAACATTATATCCGGCCTAGTTGCAGTTAAATACATAAGGCTTCCAACTATGCTCTTATACAAGCTAGGATCAAAATCCTTGCTACTGTCCTCTTTGCTGAGTTTTAATCCCATTACTGTGGGAGTGATTGCTGCCTTGCACTCTTGCATATTAAATCTGCCCAACACTTCATTTACATACTTTGCCTGTGAGATAAAAATCCCATTTTCATTTTGATCTACTTCTATTCCTAAGAAGTATCTCAGCAAACCCATGTCAGTCATTTCAAATTATTCTTTCATGACTGATTTGAAATTTTCAATAAGATAAACATCATTGTCTGTGAAAATAACATCATCAACATACAACACAACAATTAACAATTTAACATCTTTTTCTTTGATGTAGACTATGGGTTCTCCCTCACATTTGTCAAATCCATTCTCCAATAGATAGGAATCTATCCTACTGTACCATGCTCTTGGCGCTTGCTTCATCCCATAAAGAGCTTTCTTCAATCTGCACACTTTGTGCTCTTGGCCTTTCTTCTCATAGCCTAGAGGCTATTCAATGTAAACCTCTTCCATTAACACTCCATTTAGGAATGTTGACTTCACGTACATTTGGTAAACTTTCCACTTGTTTTGTGCTGCGATGGACAACACTGCTCTCACGGTTTCCATTCTTGCAACCGGTGCGAAAGTTTCTCATAGTCTCTCCCATACTGCTGCTTGTATCCTTTGACAACCAGCCTTGCCTTGTGTCTTTCTATCTTGCCTTCAGCATTGCACTTGGTCTTATAGACCCATTTAACTCTAATGACTTCTTTACCTTTTGGTAGCTCAACCAAATCCCAAGTCTTGTTTCTTTATATGGCATTCATCTCCTCATCCATAGCTTCTATCCATTTCTTATCCTTAATAGCATCTTCGAAATGAATAGGATCATCAACATGACAATACAAGGCAAATAAGGAATTCATTCCTTCATCATAAATGTCACTCAAGTTTCTGAACTTTTTACCTCTTTCATTTGGTGTGCAAGTGCTTGAAGATGCACTTGAATTTCCTCTTTGTGGTGTGCTTGGAGAAGCACTTTCATTTCTCCTCAAGGGTGTCGCTTGCTGCCCTTGTGTTGGCACTGCTGTTTGGGGATACATTTCAGCCACCTCTTCATCATCTTCATCATGAGACAAACAGTTTTTAACATTCACTGTTTTCTCTATGCTTCCATCCCAAGCTTCCTCCTCAATGAATTGAACATCTCTGCTCACAAAGAACTTCTTGGTAGATGGGATATACAACCTGTAAGCTTTGGATTCTTCACTGTATCCAATGAAGATACATTTCTCCCCTTTGCTGTCCAACTTCCTCCTTAGCTAATCTGGAATGTGTGCATAAGCCACACATCCAAAAACTTACATGTGGGTGACGCCTCGCTTTCTCCCACTCCATGCTTCTTCCGTCACTCTGTTCATCACTGCTTTTGTAGGACACCTGTTCAAAATATACGCAATACAATTTACATCTTCAACCCAATAGTCATTTGGCAAATGCTTTGCCTTCAACATGCTTCTCGCCATATCCATAATGGTCCTATTCTTCCTTTCAGCAACTCCATTTTTGCTGCGGAGTGTACCTTGTTGTAAACTGCTTATGAATTCCATTTTCTATGCAAAACCGTAGGAATTATTTGGAGATATACTCACCTCCTCTGTCAGTTCTTAAAACTTTGATATGCAGGCCACTTAGATTTTCCACAAGTGCTTTGAAATTTCGGAATTTTTCAAACACTTCACTTTTATTCTTCAAGAAATAAACCCAAGTTTTTCTTGTAAAATCATCAATGAATGTTAGAAAATATTGGCTGCCTGCTAGTGATGGGATTTGCATCGGTCCACATACATCTGAGTGGACAATCTCTAAGGGTGCTTTTGCCCTTATGCATTTCCCTGATGGAAAACTTTCTCTATGTTGTTTCCCCAATATGCAACCTTCACAAAGGCTGTTAGGTTTCTCTATCAATGGTAATCCTCTTACCATCCCTTTTCTGCTCAACAAATTAAGACCTCCAAAGTTGAGATGTCCAAATCTCAAGTGCCACAACCAATTTTCATCTTTTGGCACACTTTGGAAAGCCTCTTGGGTAACTGCTGCTATTACTTCTTTGTTTTTCAAGTCTGCCCTTATTATAAGAGGGAACATCCTGTTCCTCGTCATCTTCACTTCAGTAATGCATCTTTTGCAGGGTGCTATATCCATGATGGTGCAGACATCATTCTTAAAGAAAACGTTGTACCCCTTATGGACAAGCTGTCCAATACTTAAGAGGTTACATCTCATTCCAGGGACATAGTAGACATCTGCTATGGTTTTCTTTTCTCCTTGCTTTGTAAATATTTTTACCTCCCCTTTTCCTATAACAGAGATTTTTCTATCAGTCCCAAGTGTGACTTGTGACTTCACACTTTGATCTAAAGCAGAAAACAAGGCTATGTTTCCTGTCATATGGTTGCTACAACCGGAATCTAGAAACCATATATCTTCACTGTTTGTTTTAGTCATGTTACAAGCTAACAAAACATTATTTTGGCTGATATTTTCTCTAGTGATATTTGCACTAGAACTATTATTCATATCATGTTGTTTCTTCTTACATTCACTGGCATAGTGCCCATATTTTTTACAATAATAACATTGGACATTGGATTTTTCATACCTCTGTCCTTGAGCATGATATTGTCCTCTTTGTTGGCTGCTGCCATGGCCTTGGTTCTGATCTGAATTGCTGCCTCTTCCTTGAGCATTTGCTGGACTGTTCCTTCCACCTCTGTTCTGACTTCTGCCTCTTCCTCTCTTGTTTCCTCTGCCTTGATCTCTTCCTCTTCCAAAGGACATTTGGGTCTTGAAGACTTGCTCTAGGGATGAGTTTTCATTTCTACTCAACCTCTATTCATGTGTTATCAGTGATGCATGTAGCTCATCAACTGAAAAATTTGAGAGATCCTTTGTCTATTCTATGGTGGTGACAATCACATCAAACTTTGAGGGTAAGACCCTCAATAGTTTCTCCACAATCCTCCTTTCTTCAAGGACTTTCCCATGAGTCCTCATTTGCGTGACCAAACCAATCACATGTGTGAAGAATGAGTCAATGTTATCTGACTCCTTCATGCAAAGATTTTCAAAATCTCTCCTCAGCAATTGTAGTTTTGTTGTTTTCACTTTCTCCATGCCTTGATAGGCTGTCTTGAGAGTTTGCCATGCTTCTTTGGATGTCTTAGCTGCTGCTATCCTTGGAAACACACTCTTGTCCATTGCTTGATACAAAAATACAAGGGCTTTTGAGTCCTTTTTCCTATTGCTCTTCAATAGGTCTTTCTCTGCCTGAGTTAATCTATTAAACTCATTTTCGTCTGCTGGATCTTCAAAACCATCTTCAACAAGTTCCCATAAATCTTGACAGGCAAACAAGGCTTTCATGGTTATTGCCCAGTAGTCATAGTTTTTCCCATTGAACTGTGGGAATTGAGGGTTAAACAAACCCATACTAGTGCTGGTGCTAGCAATTCCTTGCATTTTCAGCTATGCTTAATAAAAAAATTTGACTGTGTTTAAAATACTGACTGTTCTTTCAGCAGTAACACAAAAACTGGTCTGAGAAATACCTAGATTCTTTTGCTGAGTCTTCACGCTGCTGGAGAAGTTGTTGCAACAAGAAACCTTCCTTCAGCTTCTTTGACGTCTTCAAAGATCCTGGTAAGCTCTGATACCACTGTTGAGGATTTTTTTGGTAAAATCCCCAAAACAACAAAAACTCACACACAGAGACAATGCTCTGTTTTTCTCCACAGGATCTTTAACACAGTGGAAACAAATAAAATTTCTGAGAAACAAACAGAGTTTTCACACACCAAGGATTTCTATTCATTAATAAAAATTGATACAAAATTCATCCTCTTTTTCAGAGGGATTCACCAAGAATTTCAAAAGAGATTACTCTGTCTCCTTTTGAAAGGATTTACACTGCACTGTGTAAATTTCTCATTTACATTCACTGTTGTAAAAACAAAAATTACATACACTGCTGCTACATGCTCTTTTTCTTTTACTTCGCACTGTTGTGCCTATTTCTCACTTACATTACATTTACACTGCTGTGTATCTTTCATACGCGCTGCTGCGTTCTTCCCCTTTCATGCTCTTGCGCTGCTATGCTTCTGCTCTCTTATACAGCTTAACAAGAAGCATTACATATATATGATAACAAAAAAAAAACTTACATCATTTTCACTTGCCAAGTTGCCGTAAAATAAAAAAACAATAAAATTAAATGATTTTACCAACCTTTACTTGTGCCCATACTCCCGCTCATAGAAAATGGTAAAACTAAAAACTTCACCAAAACTTACCAACCCACAATAAATTGCATTTACTGTTTTATTGACAAAACTAGCGGTAAAGAAACTTTTACTTCACGTCAAATTTATTTGCTGCAGGCCTGTACTTCAACTGTTGACTTCAATTGGATCGCATTGCACAATCACAATTTTCGGGAGGAAAAATGGAACACTGTTATTTTGGTGCGATTTGCGATCGGATCGCATTGCACCATCGCAATCGCAGAAATCAAGTGAACAAAATGGAAGCTCCAAACATATATGCGATTTGCGATCTGCGATCTCATCGCATCGCAAGGTAAGAACTGCAGTTGAAATTACAATTTCAACACATTGTACTAATACTCGCTAATATATTAGGGTGAAACAAAGGAAGTCCGCTCTTTGCATTAGAGCTAAAGATTTCAAAATAATAAATAACGAGTGTGCTTTCCACTTACTTCCAAAATTTAAGACCGCAGAGACTAAGCACAAGATTGTACAGACCAAGCACAATAATATTTAAAGCACAAGATACACAAAATTTGTGTAATTTTGAAATAATAAAGAAGCCCAAAATCTCACGAGTTCAGTGTTTACATTATGCTCGCCTAGAGATTCCCTGTTGCACGTTCACTGGACTGGAAAAACAACACACAAAATTGAATATCGTATGAAGATTCTTGGTTGCACCTTCACTGCAATGAAAAAACAACACACAAAATTGAATAGAGTGAACTCGGTTGAAAACCCTAAAAATGAGTTTATGACTTAGGAGAAGCTTATGCCATTAACTATTAAAATGGGATTTTTCCCCCACAGTTCTATAATGGCCGAATATATATAATAAAGTGTGAATATATAATAAAACCTAAATGTTGAAACCTTTAGAGAATACATAAAAGTGGAGTTTTATAGTGCAGGTTACTTAGGATTTTTCAACAAGTGTACACCTCAACGGTGATGCAACGTGAGTGGTTTGTACTACATAGTGCTAGAAGATATGACTGATTGTGCTTCTTGATCTCAAACAACATAATCTCGGTCATGAAGTTTCAGATGCAATTCGGGATGAAGCGTGGTCGGGCTTCATTAAGGAGAGTATTATTGTTTTTAGAGACTCATATGGAGATCTCGGAAACAACAACAACATTCCCACACTAATAAAGAGAAATTTATTTCTTCATGGAAGAAATTTTGTGGGAAGCATGGGAGATTCAACGATAAAATTTGTTTTTCCAAATTATTTGATTGCAAGGCTATTTGCAGAGTTTGAATACTTGTTCGATCGTTGATTTTTTTTTTACAAAGTTGGTGCAAATTCTTGATGAATGAGACCATGAGCCCAGAAAGCCTGAGTGCAGTACTCGCAGAGAAATGACTGTCTGAATCTCTAGGCAAAAATCAAAGAAAATACTTAGCAGTTTTGACCAGTCAGTTTAATAGGCATTTTGTCACCAAATGAAAACAAATCTTAGAAAAATAAAACATGGGTTTTTTCAGAACGAGGTGAATTATGTTCAAGCAAATTCCTCAAAATCATGGCGACCATAAATATTTTCTAGATTTTGTGAAAAAAGGAATTTTCAAATTTAATGCACAATTTCTTCAGTTGTTGCCATGATGGAAGGATGATCGAGATGCTTTTGTCATTGAAGAAGATAATGGAAATAAAGGTGTGCTTGATATCAACACAACATCTGCAATTATTTTCATAGTGATTGCATCATGCCTTCTGATTCTCATACACAGTTGTGATCTTTGAAACCTCCACCCAAATCTAAAAGAACAAATGAGTAGTGTTAATTGGGAAGCTTATGCCCAATGTTCTGGAGATTTTGATTTAAAGTATGACAATGAGTGGGTTACAACTCCTCTGATTATACATATGGCCATACTCATGTTTTTTTTTTGAGATTCTTACCATCCTATTCATATGAAGAAGAAATATGTGTTTTTATTCAGATTTATCAAGTTTTATTTTTGATTTTGAGAGTAAACATTTAGAAAGTCCGCAATTTGTTTGTTAACGCAAATGTCATTTCGTAATTATACAAACAATTATGGCACAAGCATTTCTATATATGATGATAATGTTTCGTCTTGCAATCAAAGAAGCAAACAATCCTACGACATCAACAATTGGAAATCTCTCTGCCATTACTCAACCAAAGAATATTTACATATGAAATAAACAGATTAGAAATACCTTGCCTTAAAAAAAAAATGTTCAATACAATTTTGTCTCTTTCATTAATCATTTCCCAGTAAATAATCAATAAAACAAGTAGGGTATTTTCTAGTTTTTTCTAGAAAAGGTATTTTTTAATTCAAAAATTGGATTAATTAATTGCATAGTTGTGTACACCTATCAAAGATTTTAGATGCAAAAAATGCATAATCTGCCACTGAAAAACAATTTTACAACTCTATATTTAATTCAATGATTTATTTTGTGACAACACATTCTAATCAAAATTCATGAGCAGCATGCCATCTAATTTCCCTACTTCATCGTTCACATCAACATTATGTTCCCATGCCACACTTAAGCATGACAATTTTCATTGTTTCACAAAAATTTCAAACAAGCATAACTTTATCATACGACATCGGTTTTGAATGATTCAAACGTCATCAGAAGGATCTCGACGAGATTTACACAATGAAAAAGCTTTCATCAAAATTTGAAATAGTGAAAGAATGAAGAAATTGCTGAGAAAACATGACAGGTAACATGAGGCACTAGTTTCGAAAGAGGTAAAATTCATTTGATTTTCTTTCGTGAATTTGTTTTATTAGTACCAATTCTCAGTTTTTTGTGTAAATGTCATAAATCAAGAGATTTATCACCTCCATATTTTGATAATATTACATTTCATTACAGAAAAAGTACTAAGTTTTTGCAGGTTCTGGGAAGATAAACAGATGGATACAAACAAACAGTGTCTTTCAAAGACCTATTTCTTTCAAAAGAACATGATCGGAGCAACATCAAAAATGAAATATCCAAGCATTAGCACATGATTTTGGATAGAGAATGTCGAATCAGATCCATCACACCATTTGGAATCCTTTCAAATACTAGCCTTACCATTGCATTCCTACTTATTTAGTCAAGAAAATCTTCATCTCATTTTCCTTCATAGTCATTCTCTTGCCTCGCTTTCACTAACCTTTAACCCAACAATAAAACCATTCAGCTCCCCTACAAAGCTGATTCATTCCATTTTCCTTTTCACTTTATCAAATAAACCTTGATCCACTGCAAAATTTTTCATCCATAGTCCTTCAAAATTATTGTTTTATGCTCGCGTTAGATGATGGAGGATTCATTAAGGCCTCCCTTCTAACAAGTCTTGACCTAATGACATCAGCACATTATCTACATTCAAGGCTAGATTCCTTATTAGTACCTTGAGGCTTGTATGCATTAATGACAAGTTCTCTTGCTAATAATCATAGGAATACATCAATGTCCCTTGATCGTTAGATCTTGCAAGTGGCTCGACATCGGCTCATCTATTTGCACTTTGTAATATGTACTTAGGTACCTTGGCACTCACTGACATTAATGGCGAATTTGCCTCGCATTGGTTAACGACATTCATCAATGGCCGGTAATCCAATGACTTCTCTTCATGCTCGACAACAACAAATTTATTCGCATGACTAGAATTGTACCATTGGATTTTTTAGTAGGTGAAGACTATATCAATTCAGCATTTTGTAGCAGATACAACAGATTTAGCAGCAAAAATAAAGAATCCACTTTCACCACTTCATCCACCATTTATGCAACGAAGAATTAGATGAAATTATACATTCTATTGCATGATCTAGTAGCAGCTACAACTTCTCTACATATGCACAACTTGTCCACTTCCTAGGTAAGTAAAGGTATGTTATTTTATAGCTTTTAATCATATAATTGCTTAAATACTCAAATTATACTTCATGAGATTTCCTTTCTCAATTGAAAAAAAAACCGTAAACACCTTTAGTTGGGCGTGAAGGGACACTCATTTATAATCACTCTTCATATCATTTCATTCCATTTCACTTCATTTCATCCTATCATACTTGTCCTAATAATTATGATTGCATTATGGTTCAAAAGCTATGTGATTTGCAAATAAAGACTAAATGATGAGCATATTATATGGCTGATTCAAAGATGCATTCTTAAATATGTTCAATGAATATTGTTGCAACAAAAAGAAACAAGGTATTGAAACACAAGAACCAATACCAATTAAACTTTGGTTGTCACACAAGAACCAAGCAAAGATGTTGAAATTCAATGTATGAAAAGGAATACTTTGTGAAAAGAAATGAAAATGTCGAATGTAAAGTTTAAGGACAATTGATATAAGCCAAGCTCATTCAAAAGCAAATCATGATTAAGCAATGTAGTAGATTGCATGAGAACATGCAATAACGTTAATTGGGGGGTATGTAGAGTCTCCATAATGTCTTCAAAATATCATCCACTTTCACCTTTATCGCCACCATTTCACTCACATGTCGCAACTCCATAGCCATATAATCTTTCATTAGCCTCCATTTTCATGATTACATGGGGTTACCTTTGTGTTTTCCAAAAGATAATGATTTCTTGTATTTTATGTGAATTTATGGTTAAAACCTAGAAAAATGACATATACTTGCTAATACTTAAAAGTGGCTTGAGTTTCATGACATGTGTAGGTCATTTGGAAGCTTACAAGGCACCCTTATGTGGTCTCCAATGCTCAAATTCGAATTCCCATCAAGATATGGAAGAAGATTTGGATAAAGGTCAAAGAGGATACGTGTCTTATCATTACCTATTTGAGTTGTAACTCTATATGTGTCTCATCATTACCTATTTGAGTTGTAACTCTATGAGATTTTGTAGAGATCTAGGGAGAGAATAATGGACCTCCATTAATGAGGTAGCTTCTTATGTTCTTGTATAAATAGGAGAACCTTCTCCTTTCAAAGGCATGTATAAAGTTGGAGATACTCAGGTGTCCAAGTTAAGATTACTCGTGAATGGAATTTAGATTTAACACCATGCTCATGAGTGATGTTAACCTTTTTCTGGTAATTTTTGCATTGGGAGCCTCTCAACTTTCCATCTCTCATGATTTTGGATTGGCCACCTACAATGTGTGAGATTTATTGTTTTTCATAGATTAAGATTTATTGTGTTCATAGATCAATTTTTATTGTGTTCACATCTTTTCCTATGTGAGAGATTAAGAGTGATTGTTTTTATTTGCTTTCATATATTTTCTTGTGTGAGAGGTTAAGAATGATTATTTTTATTGCTTTCATAGATTAAACACTCACTACCACTTTATGTGTTTTTCGAAAACAACACATAAAGGTAGTGTAGAGATCCTAGTGATTGTTTTTGCTTTCATTTCATGTCATGTGGTTTTGATGCAGAAATGATCCATTAGAGTAGATTTCATTTCATGAAATTTCAATTCTTGCAAATGTGGTAGATTAAGATTTCAATTCCTGCAAGTGATATAGATTAAGATTTCAATTTCATGCGCTATACCATAATTGTACTATAATTTCTTTTGAATTGATTGTTGAAAAAGAATAGGTGAATTTGGTTTGTCATTATTTGGTTTCGTAGTTAGATTGATCTAAATTGAAAGTTCATTTCTAGCATATACAGTGCACACACGCTTCGCAAGTTTTACGAAATCCCCGGGTTGACAATTAAATGATAGGTAATTAATTTACTTCAATAGTGACCTTGAATCCTTGATGGTGATGACAATGCCTTTTTTCTTGATTTTGTTTGATGGAGAGGCTTCAAGATGCTCTAGATTTTAGTTTCTCAATAGGTTCTTTGAGGTCTCCTTCTTCTCATTGTGATGGTTGAGAAAGGTTCCCAAGAATGCTTCAAGTGTAGAGTCCTTCTTTGAACAAAATAGGGTTTTCGAGGTCTTCTTTTGTAGCTTCTTTCTTCAATATGATGTTGTAATCCTTGTCTTTGTGATGCTTTTGAGATGAGAGGTCCCTTTTGATGATTGATGTTCTTGATGATATTCTAATATGTCATCCCTTAAGTGTCCTTCTTTAATCTTACTATACATATCTTGTCACCTTAGCTTAGATACCATGTTGAGAAATCTAGTGGAAACAATACAGGATGAGTTTTTTAACATTGAAAACTGTTTGTGGAGATTTTTACTTCTCTTGATTACCTTCTTATTTCTTGATTATTATTAGTATTTTATTCATCAAACAACTACCTAACTACAAAGAATAATAAGACAAAGGACACAATATATAGGTGATCATTAAGGGCTAAAACCTCTCCAATCCGAGAGCAAAACCCACAAGAATTCTTCTTCTTATAGAATCATTAATTGATGAATTCCAAAACCTAGACACTTGACCAAAAACCCCTCCAAGACCAAGTCAAAGGTTCTTATTTATGAATTATTTTTCTTTCAACTCAATGATGGTCAAACCAGATCCATAACTTCAGATTTCAGCCCTGGCTCAGAACTTCGATTGGCTATTTTAGGCTTGCAATTTTGGCTTCTTCTACAAAAACCACAAGTCACACGTGTGGTTTCAACAAGGGCAATTTTTCCTCCTTTTTACTTCGATTTACCAAACTTCCCTTACTTGACAATTTGGTTTGTTAGAGATACCTTCTTTGACCCAAAACTTCAAATTTCTTGGAATGAATGAAATTCATATGTTCTGTTGCAAGATGATGCCCTTACCTTTGCATGTGTGAAGGAATTTAGCTCAAAAACAAATTTAGAATGTTTCACACTTCCTTATTCTTCCTTTGCTAGGTGTTAGGCTCCTTTTTTCTCATGATGAAACTCTTTCTTATGCTTGAGTGAGTGCTCCTTGAATCAGGCCAAGTCTCTCTTTATATAGAATTTCTTGAGCCCTTAAATAGGTCGACTTCACCTTCTATATAGGCCAACTTGCTTCCTTAAAGGTTGCACTAAAAGAAAAAAGGAAATTGGTGAGGGTCGAAAAATGTCACCATAAGCTCATTCATGACGGTCAAAAGAGTCTTTGTCACTAAATATTGAACGTCACCAAAGGTGGCATCACGAAAAGTATAGATGTTATGGTGACATTCAAGGATTGTTACAATTAATGATTTATAATGACGGATAATGATCATCACCATCTCATATGAGCAATGGTGACAAACCTGAGCCTCCATCACCAAAAAATTGAATGTCGCCAAAGGTGGTGTTACAAAAAGTATAGGTGTTTTGGTGGCATTCAAGGTGTGTCACAAATAATGATTATAATGACGGATAGTGACCGTCACCATTTCATATGAATAACAATGATCTATTGTGATGGAATTTTCATGGTCGTCATTATTGGTGCATACATATGGTGACGTTCATTGACTATCACCATTTCATATTTTGGTGAGGGTAACAAATGTCACCATAATTTGAACGTCACTAAAGACCACATTGCCTAAAGTAAAAGTGTTGTGGTGACATTCAAGGTCCATTATGAATAATGATTATAATGAAAAATAGTGACTGTCACTATTTAATATGAACAGCAAGAATATATGGTGATGGAATTTTTTATCGCTGTCATTATTAACGCATATCTTATATATATTATTATTATTATATTATAATATCATATATATATATATATCATGGTGTTCATTGATTGTCACCATTTCATATTTTGGTGAGGGTCGAAAAATGTCACCATAAGCTCATCGGTGATGGTCAAAAGAGCGTCTATAACAAAACACTAATTACCATCATTCCATATAAATATCATGGCATGATGGAATCAAACCACCAACCTCCTGCTACCAAAGCAGGTGCTCTTCTATTGAACTAGCACCCTTTAAAGAATTATACTTTAAAAATTTATACCTTTAAACTATATAGATTGTAAATTCTACAACTTTCAATAAAATTATAAAACTTTGTAAAGTTTTGGCAAATATTTTACTAAATAAACAAAATAACATCGAAGTTGCAGGTCCCTACCTAATGGTTATGGAAGTTATGAAAAGTGGGTGAAGGGAAAAACAATTATGTATAAGATACTTAATATGTTCAGTTGAATACTCAATTAAAAGTGAAACTTTGAAAACATATATAGCCTATAAAATACCTATAATAATTATCAAACCTAAAATTTGCATTTACATCAAAGATTGATTTCTTACCTTGTGAATCATGTAAATTAATTGTGACAACATAAAAATATTTCTCTAAAAGACTGATTTGCATGCCAAAAAATAAAAAACAGTGAGTATATATGATGCAATTGCGAATAATGAACTACATGCTTGAATCCTACTAGCTATGGGGTCTAGAAAACTAATTGGGAGTGTTTCTCATTAATATTAATTAATTTAAAATGTCAAAATACAACAATCAATAACAATTATCCTGGAATGTAACCATTGAACATATGTCAAAATTGTAAACACAAAGTTTGGCTAATATCCATTACACCAACAAAATATCCAAGGGGCATTCAAAAACTTCCAAATCCACACCAAACATGATTATCCAATGATCTAATTGCATGGACACAAAAAAAAGGACTCTCTACCTCTCAATGATGGCTACGTCCTCCCACAAGTACTTCAACTAGAAAAAGGGTGTGAAGACAAGACCCTCAAAGAAAATGGAACTGCACAATACAAAAGTACACTTCATCTCTGCTCTACCTTTATAGAATAAATCTATGGGAATCACAAAAAAATCCATATAGAATAGGATTAGAGTGGGAAAAATAAAGATGATAAGACCATCAACAACATCGAATAATTTTAACAGGTGTCTACATGTACTCAAGATTAGAGGAAACAAAAAGACCCTACATGATTGCTTATGCACATGATAAAATGATATTTACTTGCTTAGAAAATAGGAAGAAAATTCCTACCTCTTTTCTATTGTCCTCTAGAATAAATCCTTTATGTATGGAATTGGAGTTTTGTGCTACACTCTATTCTTACTCTCCAACATTGAAACAAGAGTGGATTTAGAGGCAACAAGTCCCTACCAACTTAATTGTGTAGGCTAGTATACTATATTGTTGGTGCTTTTTATACTTCCCCTTTATAACTCCTAATCAGGTAAAAGAAGTAGATTTTAGGAAACGGAACCTCAAGAAGCAATGTTATCATCAACAATATAAACATAGTCTAGCCCTATATTCCATAGTTGTGTAAGCCACTGATTCTTTTGAAAAAAAAATGTAGCAATAAATGATGTAAACAAGGGTGTAGATCAAAATCCATCGAACCAACATTAAGGAATAACAAGTCGTATTGATATTTGAAGTGAAATCTTGCATCAGGAGCTCCACCATCACATCTCCATGTTGTAATACTATTGTTTTGAATTTGAGGTGCTAATAGCATTGTTGATTTGTGTTATAATGCCCTAAATTTGAGAAAATTATAGAAACACTTCTCAACTAGTTTTGTGAAGATTGTAGCAAAACATAATCAACAACGTTAATGAAATAATATTCATGAACATCCAAACTACTTTCACATCACAATTACATATTATTAGGAATTTCAGCGTAAAATCAACACAACACATAAACATCACTATTAAAGATTATTAGGAAGTTCAGTGTAAAAGAAACACAATGTCTACAAACATCACAATTACATATTATTAGGAAGTCCAATGGAAAAGAAATACATAGTTTATAAACCATAGAATATAGGTCATATTTTTATCAAAACAACGAATAGGAAAAACAAATGAATTAAAGAGCCTACCATGTATAGAAAATTACAAAAACAGATAGACATGCATGGCTTAAATAATGCAACAGAACAAAAAAAAAAAACTCTAATCAAAGTAAGGCCTCCTCAAATTATGCAATATTTAGCATACCTGGGAGGCTAGCAACTAAGCTTGTTTTCCAATAATTGCTTGCATAATGAAGAGTAATGTTGTCTATAGAATCTTCACTTGAATCGCTCTCAGCTGGATTCAATTCTTGTATGAGAGAAGCATTAATAGTGGGTCAGAAGCCAAGCCATAACAAAATTAAAGAAAAGAACATGTGGTCAATCTATAAAATTGGGAAGCCAGGTGTAGTAGAGGGCTTAGGAGATCGTGGTGAGACTCATTCGGTTTGATCCATAATCGTAGGTAAATGCCACTTTCTATCGCCAAATGATTGAGCCTTCTTTACCTAACATACACTATGCTAGATATTAACTATGTTGTTTGTTATTTTTTATGATCCACATAGGAACCAAAGCTAGGTCACTAGAAACCAACAAAACAAATTAAAAGATATTCATGGTCTTATCCAATACAACTTAGAATACAAGAAAATTGATTATTTCTTCTTAACAGGAGACATGAAATAAGATCATGAAGGTTCCATTGATGACAAGAAATCCACCTCTAGATTTTTTTTTCTTTTTAGGATCTAGTCCTATGTCATTGGGGAACACGAAGTGGAAATTTGTTTCTCAATCTTCCACTGAAGCAAAATATTGCACAATAGGAGGATCTCCTTGAAGAGAAGCTACATCGCATTCTTGCAAGATTTGGTGTACCACAAATACATCAGAAGATCTCGTAGTGTGTCAATTAAGGTGTTTTCTAACTTGTTTGCAATCCACTATTTCATGAGCACACAAAATACATCAAGGTTTAGTATGAATTCAAATGAAAACATGCTCAACAATACAACACGCAATTGTAGTTTTCTCCACTCAAGATCAACATGCAAATACCTTGACCAAGTCACTTTCATGTGAGAATATCGAGGAATTCCAAGTATCTCTCTTGTACTTCTAGGAGTCTGAATTAATTAAGGGGGGTGTTAGAATATTTACATCATAGTATATGTAAATAAAAAAATGTAAATGAGGTGTTGGGAAATACCAAACTTACAATTAGAATACATTTATCCCATTCTATTAGAAGACTCAACACATGCTTGAGATCCTAATATATATGATCTAAGTTAGCTATTTTGTATAAAATATGCATATGCTCCAATGAATAAATCAACACTGCTAACTCTATATTTGTTCTTCTAAGTTTTTTATCCTACACCAATATAGAATAGGTATTGTTATCCAACTCAAAGTAATTTACATGTCAAAGACAAAATCAACAAGAGGAAGAGATTTCTATGACTTTTGGCGCACAATTTCTACACTACATATCTTTGAATGTCCCTTGTGTAAATATATTACTATCTTTAAAGCTCTAACATATTATAGGACCAAAAGCATACCTCCCTATTTAATGCAAAGATTCTCTTTCATAGGTAATGAGAGAAGATGCCCTTATGGATGATGTATTTTACTATTTTGCTACCTATTTTCAGCTGCTTGCATGCCTAATTGGAATGATTAAGTTATACACTATTCTAACATTCAAATATTTACACATCTATATAAATCATCTACACGAATATGAGACAATAGATTTGAACTCCTAGTAGGCACCATTATGGAGCATGCCAAGAAGGACAATTACATTTTATCGCTAATTTATTAACTGCGAGAGCAGAGGGATTAACCTTAGTAAAAACATTCCATCTACCTACGTCTTTTATGAGATTTTTCTAGGCTACTTCTTGAGTTAAAGCAACAAATATTTTTGATCTCATAGTCAACATTGCAATGCAAATATTATTTTGGTGAATCTATCACTGAGGGTCCAATAATAAACTAATCATAAATGTTGAGGAAAATATTGGAAGTTGTTGACTTGTAGATATAAGTTATAAAATCATTGATGAGCCTATTTTCTTCGAAAACTAAATAAGAGTTGAAAATTAATGGAGGAATGCCAACACACCACTAACAAAATGATTGGGATGGAATGGTCATTGTCCCAAAATTTTAAGAAAAGTTATGCCAGATATAAACCATACTACATATGGTTATTCACTAGCAAAACAAAAGTCCAAAGGTAAATTAGATTGTCTCTTGTACTAACTATTCTGAACCTCAATGAACTCGACTTCTTTGGGCTTGTAGTGTTTTCACTGTCTAATTTTTCCTTGTCAAAATTTAAGAATTTTACTTCCATATACAACTTTGATATAAGATAATGTTCCATCTACAACTTTGATATAAGTTAACGTGGTTTTTGATTTTCAATATCTTCACTAGTCTTTACCTTCATGGTGTTTTTGCATTGTGAAGTGCATACAACCTTTTCAACTATAGTATCTAATCTCGACGCGTTTAAGCTTTGATATATGGAAAGGTTGAAGGTTTCCTTGAGAAAAAATAATATGGAACCTTGTGAATGAAGTGAATCACAAAAGGAAGATAATTATGTGGCTTATATGTTGCTAGTTTTTTGGTTCAGTACCAATTCAAACACAAACATGTTCAACAATACAACATGCAACTCTGGTTTTCTCCACTCAATATCAACATGCAAATATCTTCAGGGAAAATTTTAAGGATGGAAATTTATCTTAAAGTTTAGAGAAGTTGGCGAATCTTACCAGTCAATAATATGAAATTCGTAAAATGTTTGATGATACTTTTGTAAAAATATTCAAATTTTTAATAATTTTATATAGTCTCTAGATAAAATTTTGGCGATTTTGAAAGTAAAAATTTTTATACTATAAAATATGGGTGAATCATTTTTAGGAAGAATGGAAACTAGTGAATCTTTTTCTTGGAAAAAGCATGGAAAATTAGCCCACTTGCGAATATTAGCCCTTAAACTTTTGCATGGATATCTTCATGAAGTCACTTGCATGTGAAAATCTTGAGGCATTCCAAGTGTCTCTCTCATGTACTTCTGTGAGTCTAAATTAATTGAGGGGGATGATAGAATAATTACATCATAGTATATGCAAATAAACCATTGTAAATGAGGTGTTCGGTAGTACCAAACATACAAGTAGAATACATTTATTTCATTCTATAATAAGTCTCATAACAACTTTGAGATCTTAATCTATATGAACTAAGTTAACTATTTTGTAGAAAATATGCATATGCTCCAATGAATAAATCAAGATGGGTAAGTGTATATTTGTGCTACGAAGATTTGTATCCTACCCCAATATTGAATAGGCAGTGGTGGCCAACTACAAAATATTGTGCATGTCAAAGAAAAAATCAACAAGAGGAAGCTATTTCTATGACTTTTGGGGCACAATTGCTACACTACCTATCTTTGAATGCCCCTTGTGTAAATGTATTACTATATTTAAAGCTTTAGCATATTTTAGGACTAGAAGAATACTTCCCTATTTAATGCAGGGCTTCTCTTCGATAGGTATAGAGAGAAGATGCCCTTATGGATGATGTACGTTACTATTTTGCTACCTACTTTCAGTCACTTGCACCCCTAATTGGAATGATTAAGCTATACACTAAGTTGGCATTCAAATATTTACACAACTATATAAATCATCTACTAGGACTATGAGATAGTGGATCCAAACTCCTAGTAGACACCTTTGTGGAGCATGCCAAGAAGGATAATTTGACATTTCATCGCTAATTTCTTAATGGCCAGAGTAGAGGGATTGACCTTGGATGGTAGTAAAAACATACCATCTATCTATGTCTCTTATAAGATTTTTGTAGGCTACTACCTAAGTTAACGCAACAAATCCTTGTGATCTCGGAGTCAATGTTGCAAATATTGATTTGGGGAATCTATCTCTAAGGGTCCAAAAATAAACTAACCATAAATGTTGGGGAAAATATTGGAAGTTATTGAAAATTATTGGTCAACATAAAATTGGCCTAAAAACATCGAAAAATATCCGAATTGGCAACTCGAAAAGCTTGGAACAAATGAAATTACTAAGAGAAATGCAAGATATTTTGAGGGAAATCCAAGATATTTTGAGAGAAATCCAAGATATTTGTAACACGGCTCAAAATCAATAGATTATTAGATGGAACCATTTGAAAGGTGTCAAGAAATTATATGGTTGTTGGTGAGCTAAGCTGATTCACTATTGCTCCACAAATGTAGACATCTTAATCTGGATTGTATATTTTTTGCAATTCCATCAAATCCAAAATTCTTTTTTCTAGTTTTCAAGCTAGAAATGTAAGTTTCCCTTATTATTTTGAGTGGTTGAACAACAAGTCAATTTTCAGGTCATTTGGATTGTAGGGGTAAACAAATTTTATTTGACGAATATTTTCTAGAGGGAAAGTATTGGCAAATTATCTCCTTTAATTTTGCAAGCATATTTTTCTCCACCATCTCAAAACCCCTTGGGTATTCATCTCAATAAGGATATTTACTTTAGGAATTTCATTCTTTCCCCTATTTTATAAGACATATATCTTCTATAGGTATGTTTTTGTTTTTAATTATTGATTTTTAATTTCTTAATTCAGTACTTTAAAACTGGGGTGCATACATAAGCACATAAGGAATTCTACACTGAATAAGCAGGGCATTTATGTTATTCATGATTAAACATATATAAGACAAAATCCCTCCTTGTCCTTAATCGTAGCACCCTAAATCTCAGGGACTCAATGGGACTCCGAAGAGAACATGGGATGGCATAAGGGACATCAAATATTATCACAGGAAAATCAAATATAGAGTTTAGGTTCTAACCAATTAGATATCATCTTTAGCATGCAAATCTCACAATATTCTAATGTTCCCTCCCTACTCACAAAATCTATGATGCCCTTCACTTAGGAGTTCGAAATTTTTACTGGTTTGGCTGCTCACTGCTCTTCAATGCCAAAAAATTCAGTATAAGGATTGTTGACTTATAGATATAATTTATAAAATCATTGATGAGCCTATTTTCTTCATAAACTAAATAAGAGCTAAGAATTAATGGGGGAATACCAACACACCATTGACAAACTAATTAGGGTGGAATGGCCATTTTTCCAAAATTTTGAGAAAAAATATGCCAGATATATAAACCACATTATCATTTGTCTTGTAGGCTACATATGGTTATTCATTAGCAAAAAAAAAAAGTACATTATATTGTGTCTTTTGCTAACTATTGTGAACCTTAATGAACTTGACTTAGAAGGAGAAATCAGAAGAAGAGGGAGATTCGTCCATGAACAACTTCTACAATCAAAGCACCTTGAGAATGGAGGCATACCAATAAAATGAGTGTTAATGAACCAAGTATTGAGGGAAGGGAATTGTATTATATCACACCAACAAATTACATTTATCACATTTAGTAATTTAAACATGTTGACAACTCTGTTATGAAGTGCCACGTATTTAATTTGTATTATTAGAGTGTATAAGATATAATCTATTTTTTACATGTTTATGTGTTTATATGTGCTTCATGTCCTCAACAAATGACATATATGAGCGACATGTTGTCAACATGCATTGGAATGCCCATGTAGGAGGCAAAACGATGGTCTCGCAATTGCAGTTACATTTGATACAATGCATTCCTTTTGAGCAGCTTGATCATCACCCGGCACCGAGGCGAGAGCCTAGTTGAATTAACAAGCCTTTGTCTATTCTCAAAATGGCTCTACCTTCTACTCCACACCTGGATTTGGAGCTATTCAATCTGAATCTTTATATGCATCTAGATCTGCGTCCACCTCTAGGGTCTCACTATTTCTTTCCCCGAGCATTGGGATATTATGTGGTGGTGCTAGCTATGTTATATCTTTTGTTGCATGTGCCTGTACCATTGCTTTAGTTGTTGATACATCTAGCAAAGCAAGCACCATATCCACCTGTATACGTACCAATTTTAGTTTACCCAATGCCTGTTGATTCAGAAGGAAGAGGCCTGCATGAAAAGATCGTTCCTGAGCAAGTAGAGCCTGGGCTAGGGATAATAACCAGAGCTTATCCAAGGGGCTTACAACCAATGTGAATTTTAGTCTTTATCAATCAGCTTAGGGTAAGGGTGACCAATGTGAATTTCATTCTCACTCGAGTAAGGGTGGCCTTGGTGTTACTACTATGGCACAGAGATGGATTATTGAATCCCTGTTGTTCACAAAGAATACATGCCCCTGCCTTCTTTCCTTCCCTTAGGGGGGCTCCCTGTCCCATATATTTACCAAGAATAGGGATAAAATGGCATGCATCTCCACTTATCATCCCCACATGCTATATATATGGGGCATACACGAAGTAGGGATACTTGTAGTTAAAGGTCTCTAAAGAATGGGACAATGACTTAGTCCTTATTAACCAATGCCATGTTTTTTGTATTTATTGACCCTTGAACAAATCATATTTTCTTGATTCTACGACTTAATTACACCTTATTGGTGTGCCTCCACCATATCTCTCAAAATTCTTAAACCATTGCGCGCAAAAACTATAGAAATGGGAAGATTTGAGTAATTCACTTTATAGTCATGCCGTTACTTTGTCGGTAAAGCGACTTCACTCCTTATGGCAGGCATTTGGATTTAATGGATTTCGTATGCTTTTTGATGTCAAAATAACCAAATAAAGGAGTAATAGTTGCACAAAATGAGGAGCTTGAGGTGTAGATAAGGGTTTCTAGTCCTTTGCAAATGACCTAGATCGAGTGCTTTGTCAAAATATGCAACTTGATAGGAGGATGCCAGATAGCTCTGCAGAATATAGAACTCTTCCTGGCAATGAAGTCATTTGGGATATGCATTCCCCCAACATGTTTCTTAACAAGGAATTATTTAGGGAACCTAAACCAAAAACCAATATAGTCATTTAACAACTACATTCTTAGCATATCTATTATAACTCCAAGTAGGTTTTAATTTGACAGGTTCAATATCCATCCATCTAGAAGCTTCAAAGTGTGATAAGACAGAAATTTGAAAAATTCTATCAGACATAGCACTATCATCCCAAACTTCTCTATAGCTTAATGTCAGATTCACATCACCACCAAACTATACCCTAGTGTTAATAACCTTGGAAAAGATACCTTGACATCAATAATTTAAGAAACTATTCTAAAACAACTTTTAAGGAATTTATCGAAATCACATAAAAATATGGATCAAGAAAAAAACAATAGAACACTTGATGACACATCGAAAATTACATCTCAAACCACTCAATGCAAAAAACAAAGCCATAAAGGTTATTTTATATTTAAAGTTATTCTATTCATATTTAATTACACACATGAACTAGGAGAAAATATATCACGGCAAAGCCCAAAAATAGTTTACCCACTCTCATCATTTCTAGTTTTTTTTCTCGACCAACAAGACAATCATTAGCTACTCCATCTACTATATTTGATGTAGCCTGCAGATTTATCCCCTTGAGCTACACATGTTTTTGAGAAAACATCTTCTTAGGATCTCTACCATGTCCTCACAATGCCTGCCTACACATGCACAAAACCTCCATGTATCATTTAGCTTAGTTGTCACAAATGAGAATTGACCAATTGTTTGGATTTGGCATGTTTAGGGTCAAATTATGGTAACACAAAGTGCAACCTCCCATTCCGATATAAAAGCAAAACTTAATGAATAAAGTGGGTGAAGCAAAGACAATAACAAGCCTCTCTACTATCACTATAGATAATAGACTGTCAAAAGGTTCATATGTACTTACATTTGCATAGTTGCATAGTTTTCTTGGGAATTAGGCTGCTGAGATGAAGGTCATCAAGTTTGAGTTCCATATAAAGAAGATGTTGAATGAGGTACACTACGTGGACCTGATTATTGAGAGAAGCTTGCAGAGGGGAATGACGATGCAGGAAGTCCTGATGGGGTCTGCTTAACTGATTCACTCAACCTAAATTCCTTATTGTGATGATTCATCCCCCACAACCAATGCGATATTTGCATATTAAGGTCAATAGTCTCATTTATTTGTTGTGTAAAAAAATACAGCTAGAATAAACTTAGAAAAATGAAAATCGAAAAATCATCATGAATGCAAAAATATTTATTACCTTTTTGGGTGATAGATTAACTAATGTATGGGCATCACCACTTTAAATCCTCCTTCTAATCATACTTTTCTTAGAGTTTCCAACATCCTGCAATACATGGATTCAATACCAAACAAAAATTATTTGATAATCTCTGACAAACCATCCACTCTTAACCACCGAGTCAGTAAAACATTCACTATTATTTCTATAAATCTTTTCACCAATAACGAGAAACCAACATAGTTTTATGTTATTATGTTTGTTCTTACCCACGCCAATTCTCCAGTTCGATCAATGTATTTCTCCATGGCGTCAGAAGCCAAAACTATGACGCCTCTACCCTCCTTACCTTTATACCTCATAAATATGATCACCAGCTTTGTCCACTCATCCTCCTATGTTTCACGCAGTGGAATGCAGATAAATCCATGTTCTGTCTCCCAATAATACGGGTATGTTTAATGATCAAGTATTTGATCTCCTTTGTCAACCTATGTTGCACAGTGTCCTTGATATCAACATGTATTTCATCACGAGATTCAGCCTTGGTCTCCCCCACTTTCAATCCCCACGCTACCTTAGCCTCAACCTCAGTATTCTCCACTTGTATTTCAAATTCACGGAATGGCGTAGCAGGGGATTCTTCATTGGAGTCTTCCTCTCTCGACCTTCGCTCTAGCTGAAGCTGATCACTATCCTCCTCATGTATTTGAGCAAATTCCTTTACATGGAATAGGCCCTAGTCACACCCATGGAAACCTCTTGTCAGGCACTCCTCAAATGGCAATTGGCAAGCAGAATCAAATAGTTGTTTCAGTGTTCCAAGCATCCTACGTGCTACCATCATTCTGATCTCTTCCTCCTTTGTCCACAACAAAATGCACCACCAGAAATGATCATTTGAATCACAACAGATCTCAACCCAGTCATTGCTCGCGGTTCAGAGAGAAAGGTGAAGATCCACAATCGAAAATGCACTAATACTTATAAAGGTGAAGATCCACAATAAAAAATTTCACGAATACTTTTAAACAAAAACTCTATCTACAATTTTCCAATACCATATTCTACGTACATGTATTTACTGTAGGAGGAAAGTTCAATGCAGTGAAGCAAAATATACAAAACAAATATGCGTCTTTGGTTTTACATGCAACCATGAAAATCTTGTTCCAAATATTAATCCCAACCACTGCGTTAAACACCCTAACAACAACCATACTTGTCAGAAGTATTTTTGCAAGTTGAGTCTCTGTTTGAAGATGGAAGGACTGAAACCAGAACAGAGTATCGTGCGAACCATTCCGCAACACAACAAATAATTTAAGGCATTTAATGTATTTTGGTAAATAGATATGGGCAAGACATTTAATGTATTTTGGTAAATAGATATGGGCAAGAATTCATTCCGTGATTATTGCCCATACTCCACAGACACCTGCGCGATTTCCACACTCAACAACAACAACGTATTAATTTTTCTTTTTTGACGCATGGTTCATGGACACCTTCAGTCAACGAGTGGGGCTATGTCAATTGGAAAAATCTGGAGTGGGGCTATGTCAATTGGAAAAAGGCTATGTCAATTGGAAAAATCTGGGCTGACGCCCCTCGACCTACTACAAGACTTGACCCCAAGAGCTTTCAAGAATTGACCCTGTGACCTCCCATCTGGCGAGGCCCCGACTTGACCCATTGAGCTAACCCTTGGGGCTTACAACAACGTATTAATTATTTTGCTTTGTCATGTATTAATGTCAAAATTGTGTGTTGAGATAAATATGCATGTAAAAATCATTTTGCAAGTAAGAGAGAAAAAAAAAGAGAGCGAGAGTCTCTAAGGAGAAAATGGTGGAGCAAATTTTGGTGGGTGCGTGAATAATAACAGTTACTGTGTTTTCTGTCTGTTATTCCGCGTAAGTGTAAATCACTGTAAAACCTTTGTTTTAATTGGTGAATGAGCTGCAGTCTCGTGTGAATGTATTTTCATGATTTAGAATTCAATCCTAAGTTTTTTATTGTGTTCAACTTACTCTGTTCTTCTCTTTTTTTTGTCGTGAGTGAATACTGGGTTTTTAAGTCTCTGTATAGCTGTGTGAAATTGATTTGCGCGAAATTGAGCTTTGCGAAAGTAACCCCTCTGCCTCTCCACGTAATTTTTTTCAACATGGTATCAGAGCGGGTTAAAATCTATTAGTGTAAAAACAAGTGTTTTTACTAGCAGTTAAAATTGTTTTGAGGGCAGATTGTTTTTAGCATATTTACCAACAGGTAGAAAGTTTTTTACTTATGCTCAGAAATGGCAACATCAAGCATAAGCTTGACTAATCCTCAAATACCTCAGTTTAATGGAAAAAATTATGATTACTGGGGTATAACAATGAAGACCCTGTTTTCTTCTTAAGACATTTGGGATTTGGTGGAGAATGGTTTTCAAGAATCAGCAGATGCAGTAGCATACAATGCCTTATTTCTAGCAAAAAGAGATTTGTTAAGGGACAACAAGAAGAAGGGTTCAGAAGCCATGTTCTATATTTTCCAAGCAATTCATGAAATTATTTTTCCAAGGGTTGTAGCAGCAACAAAGTCCAAGCAAGCATGGGACACCCTCCAGACAGCCTATGAAGGCATGGAAAATGTCAAGACAACAAAGCTGCAAATGTTGAGAAGAGACTTTGAAACAATTTCTATGAAAGAATTTGAGAATGTAGACTCGTTTTTTACACATGTAAGTGGGTTGGTTACTCAAATCAGGTCTCATGCTGAGACACTTGAGGAAATGATAATAGTTGAGAAAGTTTTGAGAAGTATGCCAGCAAGGTTTGATGCCATTGTTGTGGCCATAGAAGATACAAAGGATCTCTCACAGTTCTCAGTGGATGAACTTAATGCATCACTGATTTCTCATGAACATAGACTAAATAGAGCAACAAGCTCCTCATTGGAGCATGCCTTCAAGACACAAGTATCATTTGGTCAAGGTCGAGGGAGAGGAAGATCATATGCTAGAGGAAGAGGAAGAAGCCCACACATAGGTGGAAGAAGCAGCCCTTGAAGCTCAAATGGAAGAGGCAGTAATCAAAATCCAAGTCAAAGCCCAAGCCAAAATCAAGCACAAGGTTAGAGCTATGATAAATCTCAAGTTCAATATCATTAGTCTAAGAAGTATGGTCATTATGCAAATGAATGTAAAAAGAAGCAATACAACATTAGTAACAAACCAAGTGTAAATTTCACAAAAGAAAGTCAGAACCATGATAACATGTTTTTAGCTTGTAATGTAGCACAAGAAAACAAAGTGATATATGGTATTTAGATTCAGGGTGTAGCAACCACATGTCAGGAAACATAGAAATGTTTTCCAATCTAGATGAAAGTGTGAAATCTGAAGTGACAATAGGGACTGATAGCAAAGTCTCTGTCATGGGCAAAGGAAGAGTTAATATCCTAAAAAAGAAGGGGGAGAAGAAATACATTTGAGATGTTTACTTTTTCCTCGGTCTAAAGCATAACCTCATGAGCATTGGACAACTCATACAAAAGGGATACAATGTCTTTTTCAAAAATGATATGTGTACAATTCTGGATAGACTTCCAAATAGACAGTTGATTGCAAAGGTTCAGATGACAAACAATAGAATTTTTGCCGTAAAAATAAGATCAGATTTGCAAAAATAAGGTGCACAAGCACAACTCTCAATGAACTCACAAGAGAATGGAAGAAAAGATGTAGTTGTCATACAAGTAAGCTTTCAAGTAGATGTCAAAGATGAAAATTGGTTATGGCATTTGAGACTTGGTCATCTCAACTTTGGAGGTTTGAATTCGTTGCATAATAAAGGTATGGGGAAGGGACTACCACTGATAGAAAAACCAAACAACCTATGTGAAGGATGTATCTTGGGAAAGCAACATAGAGAGACATTTCCAACAGGAAAGTCAGTAAGGGAAAAAGCACCTTTGGAGATTTTCCACTTAGATTTATGTGGACCAATGCAAACACCATCAATTGGTGGCAGCCACTATTTATTGACCTTCATAGATGACTACACAAGGAAGACATGGGTGTATTTCCTAAAATAGAAAAGTGAAGTGTTTGAGCGCTTTCACCAATACAAAGCTCTTGTTGAGAATCAAATTGGGCACTACATCAAATTCCTTAGGACTGACAGAGGTGGAGAATACATCTTAGATGATTTCCTTCAATTTTGCAGGGAACATGGAATTCACAAGCAATTTACAACAAGTTATACACCTCAGCAAAATGGTGTATTGGAAAGGAAGAATAGGACCATTATGGAGGTGGCAAGGAGTATGTTGAAGGAAAAACATTTGCCCAATGATTATTGGGCTGAAGTTGTCACATGTGCAACATATATCTTGAATAGATGTCAAACCAAAAGCGTCCAGAATGTAGTTCTTGAAGAAGCATGGAGTGGAAGAAAGCATAGTGTCACTCACATGAGATTTTTTGGATGTGTGGCTTATGCACATGTCTCGGATGAGTTGAGGAAGAAGTTGGATAACAAGGGGGAGAAATGCATATTTGTTGGATATTGTGATAAATCCAAAGCTTACAAACTCTACAATCCATTAACCAAGAAGGTCATAATCAACAGAGATGTGCAGTTCATAGAAGATGAAGCATGGGATGGAAGTTTAGAAAAGACAGTTAATGTTAAAGCATGCATACCACATGAGGACAAATAATAATTAACAAAAATAAGTAATTCCTCAACAGTGACTCCCTCTACACCTATTCAAGTGCAACAAAGCAGGTAGCAAGCAACACCATCAACAAATAATAAGATAGTTTCGCGCAACCAATCAAGTGCTTCTCCAAGCACACCACAAAGTGCAACACCAAGTGACATGTCAAGCCTATCTTCAACAAGCACAAGAAGACCAAAATTCATAAATTTAAATGAAAACTACGAGCAAGATGAAGTTGATAGTAGCACTAGTCTAAATTCCTTATTTGCCTTGTTTTGTCATGTAGATGACCCAATCCATTTTTGAGGATGCAGTTAAAGAAGAAAAATGGGTTGCAGCAATGGAGGAAGAAATAGAAGCAATAGAAAGGAATGATACATGGGAGTTAGTGAGCCTTCCGAAAAGAAAACATGTCATTGAAGTGAAGTGGGTTTATAAGACCAAAAGTAATGTTGAGGGAAAGATAGAAAGGCACAAAGAAAGGCTAGTTGTCAAAGGATACAAGCAGTAGCATGGAAGAGATTACGCGGAGACGTTCATGCCAATCGCGAGGATGGAGACAGTGCACACAGTTGTGGTGATTGCCGCGCAGCATAAATGGAGAGTGTATCAAATGGACATAAAATCAGTGTTCTTGAATGGTGTGCTAAAAGAAGAAGTGTATGTTGCGCAACTACCTGGTTATGAGGTAGAAGGCCAAGACAAAGTGTATCGGTTGAGGAAAGCTCTTTATGGGTTGAAGAAAGCACCGCACACATGGTACGGAAGGATAGATGCCTATTTGTTGGATAATGGTTTTGACAAATGTGACAGTGAACCCACTCTCTACATCAAAGAGAGTGAAGGTAAGATCCTCATTATCGTCTTATATGTAGATGATTTGTTTTTTACAAGTAGTGATGATTTCCTCATCGCTGATTTCAAACAAGTCATGAAGAGTGAGTTTGAAATGAATGACTTGGGATTGTTAAGGTATTTTTTGAGCATAGAAGTGAAGAAAATAGAAAATGGAATTTTTATCTCTCAAGCGAAGTATGTGGCAGACATTTGGAGAGGTTTAAAATGCAAAACAATAAGTCCGCACCAACTCCAACTATCATGGGGTTGACGTTGAGCAAAGAAGATTGCAACAACAATGTCAATCCGAGATTATACAAAAGCATGATAGGCAACTTGATGTATTTGACTGCCACTAGGATGGGTATAATGTATGCAGTAAGTTTGGTGTCGAGGTTTATGGAGACAACCAAGGAGACACGTTGGCAAGCAACAAAAAGGATTTTAAGGTATGTCAATGGGACAAAACAATATGGCATTTTGTACACAGCAACAAGTGATTTTAGGCTGGTTGGTTACACTGGCAGTGATTGGACTGGAAGTGTCGATGACAGAAAGAGCACGTCAGGATATGTTTTTCATTTGGGTTCCAGAGCCATTTCATGGGCCTCCAAGAAGCAACCAATAGTGTCACTGTCAATAACAGAAGTTGAATATGTGGTAGCAATAGCATCAATGTGTCAGGCAGTTTGGATGAGAAGGATGTTGAGGGATCTTCGTCATGACTAAGAGGGAGTGACAACTATTTTATGCGACAACACCTCAACAATTGCATTGCCAAAGAATTCTGTCTTTCACAAGAGGACCAAGCATATTGATACTAAATATAATTTTATTAGAGAGTTGATTAACAATGATGAAATTGTGTTGCAACACTGCAAGTCGCAGGATCAATTTGCTGATATCTTCACAAATCCATTGACATGTGAAAGTTTTGTTTATCTTAGAAATTGTTTGGGAATTGTCAATGGCAGCAATTGTGATTAAGGAGGAGTGTTGGAAGTATTAATCCCAACCACTGCGTTAAAGACCTTGACAACAACCATACTTGTAAGAAGTATTTTTGCAGGTTGAGTCTCTGTTTGAAGATGGTACCTCACAAACCATTCCACAACACAGTAAAGAATTTAAGGCATTTAATGTATTTTGGTAAATAGATATGGGTAAGCATTCATTCCACCATTATTGTGCATACTCCACATGCGATTTCCACACTCAACAACAACAACGTATTAATTATTTTTCTCTTTCATGTATTAATGTCAAATTGTGTGTTGAGATAAATCTGAATGTAAAAATCATTTTGCAAGTAAGAGAGAAAAAAGGAGAGCGAGAGTCTCTAAGGAGAATGTGAAAAACAATAGTGCTTTATTGTTTGTTATTCCGCGTAAGTGTAAATCAATGTAAAACCTTTGTTTTACTTAGTGAATGAGCTGCAGTCTCATTTGAATGTATTTTCATGATTTAGAATTCAATCCCAAATTTTTAATGTGAAAAACAATAGTGCTTTATTGTTTGTTATTCCGCGTAAGTGTAAATCAATGTAAAACCTTTGTTTTACTTAGTGAATGAGCTGCAGTCTCATTTGAATGTATTTTCATGATTTAGAATTCAATCCCAAATTTTTTATTGTATTGCTCTAAACTTACTCTGTTCTATTTTTTTTTTTTGCAGTGAGTAAATAGTGGGTTTTAAGTCTCTTTATAATTGCACGTAAATCTAGCAGCGTGAAATTGAGCTACGCCAAATAAGCTTGGCTAAAGTCACCCCTCTACCTCTTTGCGTAAAAAAAAATTCAACAAAGCTATATATAAAAAAAAAAAAAAAAAAAAAAAAACCACAATTATAAACCTGAAAATGAAAGAATAGGAGTGCCTGAAAATGAAGAATAAGAGTGCTTGTGACGCTCTTTGATCCTAGAACGTTTTTATAAAGTCAAAACCACGAGGAAAAGGTGTAGAGAGAACTCGCAGTTCTTCCAATGGAATATTCGCATCAGCTTCCACCTAAAGAACTGTTCACCAACGCAGTCTACAATGAGCTTACCCTTATCAACATCTCTTACTCTTCCGGCAAAGGGATAGTATTGCACCAGAAGCTTGCCTAGAGCATGTCCAATAATTTCGGTTGGACCCTCACTTTTTCTCTCACGATTTATGAAGGGCAGACAACGTTATCGATAAAACAAAAGCATGTTCATCTCATGCTCAATTTCAGTATACTACAACACTGTCTTGTTCTATAGGTTATTGCCGTGATTTAATTCAGCACACTAGGCTGTCGCAATTGAATCTAGAACCAAATTAAACCCTAGATGAACCCAATCGTAGAAATTTTATTTCGAAGTCTAGAGATTTGATACCTGGAAAAATAAGCATCCTTCGTATAGTGCAATGGCAGAAAATTCTCAAAGAAAAAAATACACAATTCATCCTGGAGGCTGAGATTAACGAAATCTGGGAAAAACGTACTTCAAATTGAAAGGATGACCCGATCCAGTTTAAAATTAATTCTCGAAGATCTGGGTTTCAAAGTACGGGCTGTCAGCAGATCAAGTGATTTGGACGCCAATTTCAGCAATCAGTCGGTAATCTGAAACATGCAAATGCTCACGTCCGTCCCCGTTTTCACTCTGGCACATGGTTTTCACTGGCAAAGACATCTGAACATGGGATGTAAAAAAATTAATTTAATAGATGTTTGACATCCGCTTCCACCAAAAATTAATTTAGTAGTTGTTTGACATCTGATTCGGTATAAGCCCGGGGGTTGAGAATGGCAATGATTCGAGTAAAATGTCAGAAACAAATCAAAGAAAATATGTTTGACCCTTTTACTCACCGTTTTGGTTAAAAATTAATGATAACTAGCACATCTTTGAAGCAGGGGTTGAAACCCACAAGTGAATATCTAAAGACAAGAAAAGTGCATTGGATGGTTGTTCGATTGTCATAGTTGAATGTACACTAAATCTTTTTTCGTATTTTTATTTGTAAGTAAAATTAATTAAAGGTTAAATTAAGTATTATCATGTTTGAGAATTTGGTGTGGGTATTTCAAATGCATATATAGGCATATGGTTATAAATAATATTACAATCTTGATCATTTTTGAAAAGAATTTTTTTAAGAGAATAATGATTCCTTCATTGACTTGATAATGTATGATCAATTAAACAAAAGAGTGGCTTTCACCAAGTCTATTTAATTTTTCCATATTTTAGTAATTCAAGGAGATAGAATAGTGGGTTGTTGGATTAAGAATAAATAGGTAGTGATGATACTTTGTCATAAACATAAATGAATACTTGTGTTTACGATATGTGTGATGTCTAAGTTGTTTCCATATAGGTCTATCATGTGAAGTCCATGTCGCCTCCTAGCCCACATTATAGACATTTGTGGGCTAGAATGAACCTATCTACTTCAATTTTCATTGGTTTGGGAAAATTGTTTTTTTCCTCTCTATGTATAAATGATAAATTTGAAATATAGAATGAAAACTCTTGATCATCTTTCACATCAATATTTTCCTAATAATATCTTTACTTCGAAAATCTTGCTTTCTTATGTGGGCAATTACTATGCTACTTAACCTATAGCATATGAAAAAAAAATTGGGCAACACCAAGTTTTAGCTTGTTATAAAAAGGCATGATATGATACATAAAGAGGGTGTGAATCCTAAAACAACTTTGAAACATGCTAGAAAATGTATGAAATAACCAAAACCATAAAAAACAAGACATATCTATATGAATTGTGAAACATTGAGGAGGCCACTAATTACACAAAGCAAGATTGTGTTGAAAAATGCATAAAATTTATCATTTGTAATGGACAAAAAAAAGTGATTTTTTGTGTGCAACTCTTTTTCGAGGACTCGTGTCAACGTATCAGGATGGACCACTACTAAATGTTCCTTCTTTCTTCTATTATCTTTGATATTTTAGTTATTAAAATTTCTTCGGCCTTCACAATTACATACCAAAAATAAGTTACTTAGTTATATCAAGGATTTTGTGCTAAAAAATATACTCTTCACATTAATATGGAAGAGATCATTTACATAGTTCTACTACATGTACGAATCGTGTCAATTAAAATTAGAATAACTGATATGGTTCTAATAATGAGATATATAAACTACATTACGTAGCACAAATATTTTTGATTCTAGATACTATGAACAAGTGAAAAAATCAAGATTCATATAACCTTGAAATATGGACAAAGTTTTATATAGATTGGGCCTATTTGCATGGGTGGTACCAAGGATATTTGTAGGAATCACAATGAATACTTAGATAAATTCAATGATTTTTTTTATTTTTTTTATTTTTTTATTTTTTATTTTAATTTAGGGAGGAGATAAATTCAACAATTGTTTATCTAACAACATTGTCTTCATTATATAGTGAAATGGCTAATTAGGTACACTACAAAAAAAAATCCCTTAGAATAACAAAGGTGTAGACAATTAGTTCCGAGAATAAAGTTGCATTGTTTCACAAATTTTAAGCAAGCTTCATGAACCATCAAACATGGATGTAAGGAGAAGCAGTGGTTAAATTTTAGTCTTTGAAGAAGAGATTTGACAAGTACCACATACACAACTAGCATTTAATATACCTTTCAAAATGGAGTGTAGGATCATATATTCAATCCCCCCAATGAGAGAGTTATGATCAAAATGGAGTCTAGGATCACATATTTTATGTCATCTAGTGAAAGAGCTACAATAATATATGAACCTAGACATAAATAATGTAAGGCAAAATAATTTTAGGACAAAGTAACCTTTGTATTACTCAAAAAACATAACAATGTTAATGTTCTAATCTTACATGCCAGACCAAATTAACTTTATTACTTAAACTACTTGTTCATTTCTCATAATTTTTGTAGGATTTTGAGAAAAATTGATAAGAAAAAGTATCTAAAATAATGTCATTTCATCTATTAGTTAGACTACTCTTGAACGCGGAATTAAATTTTGCATCCAACGACTACCCATTATGCGTACTTTTGAGAAGATCAACATTGATAAAAAAATGAAGATACATTAAACAAATGTGTTCAACATGCTTTTTTAATGTATCATCAATTTTTATCAATGTGGGTCTTCTCAAAAGTATGCATAATGGGTACTCATCGGATGTGGAATTTAATTATGTGTCAAATGAGCATCTTTCTACACTTGAAATTTGAGTAAACACATAAGGAGATAAGGAGGGTAACCATATAAAGTAAGTGAATAATGGAATAAGGATCAATATTAGCCTTTAAATTCTATTTTATTAGCAAGTCAAATATTTTAATGTAGGTTTTCTTTTCCTATCTTTGTTAACGCTATGCTTATATCATTCTCTAAGGACCAAAAATGGTATTTCTAGGGATGGATTCGATACCGTGAAAAACCCTTTGAGGCACTCTAACTTTGCAAATTAAACAACTTAAAGTTATGATTCTTAAAAATCGCTATAGGATTCTGAGCAGAAATGACAAGAAAAAGTGTCTAAAAAAAGTCATTTAAGATATAATGATTTTTTAATTACACAAATAGAAACTCTTTACAATGCAATGTAAACTTTAACAATTCAAACTAAGAGGGAAAATCATGATTTAAAAAAATGCAAATATTAAAAAGTGTTATCTATTTTATAGATGAGAAATAAGGTTTTTTTGGGCATTTTTTGCTTTATACAAAAATCTAATTATGAATAAAAGAAAAAGAGATAAAAAATAAAAAAATATATTTTATTTAAGTCATTAAATTGATATTGATCTCTAATATTTATATTTGCTAAAAAAAGACGTTGCTAAAATGTAAATATAAATATGACATGCACAAATGAAAACATTCAAATGTTTATTTAATTTATAAATTACAAATAAACTTTTAAATAAAGTACAAATTAGAATCAGATTTTTTGAAATCAATACTTAATATATACTTATATATAATATATTATATATATATATATATTATATATATATATATATATCATATAAAATTGCATGACAAAGAGTGCCATTGCATGCCAAAGAGTGTTAGGGGTACTAGGGCAATACGAGAGAGAACTAGGTCAAGGTGACGTAGAATGGATTGATTGATATTGAACAACTAAGGGAATAAGGTGTCATGGAGGAAGCACATGCACTAAACAGGGAAAAATAGGATTTGAATAAAAATGCAATAATTAAGAAGTGGTGGGTGAATAGAATGAAAAGGGATTCATCACAATACTGTGGTAATGAAAGGTGTATTAGTGAGGATGAAAACATAGACGTGTGAGTAAAAGCATTCAAATGGTTTCAAAGGCGTTGTGAGAATTACCAAATATTTGTTCAAAGGGGGGGATATAATAATTAGAAATTTCCTAGAGAGAAGAATAGGTGGGGAGAATATGTCTAGAAATTTGGAAGAGAAAAGAGAAGTGATGGCACAAGGAGGTGAGCATGTTCAGTTAAGTGGATCATGATTGTCCAAAAGGAAGCATTAGTTTGTAAGGTATTAATTAGCCTACGTAGAGAGCTATCGTCCCAAAGGAAGAAGAGGAAGAAACACTTGGTAATGTATTCTAATTGTTTGAGCTAGAGGAAGGTCAAGTAATATACATGCAACAACCTAAGAAAAGTTGATCCAATCTAAGCCAATCTCCCTATGAATTTTAAAAGCCTAGAGGCAATCCCAACTTTTTCTTCTACTTTTGACTAGAAAACACATTGTCTTAGTAGTTTGGGGTATAGTTGTAGTGAAAAAACAAAATTAAGGTGGGAGTACAAGTATAAGAAGTGGCATATGTTATTCTTGAATTTTAGTTCAAGTGGTGGAGTAGGCTTGACTATTCAAAAAAGTCCACAAGATTTTATCTTGGTGAAAAATCCAGCCAATAATATGGTTATAGTAGTTCCAAGATCTTTATGAAGGGTGATGGTGATGAAAAATTACAATGGTTCTTATGTGGATTCATATGGAGGGTGAAAATGTTTACAATGCTAGATTATAAGTTGATAAAGTTCCTAATCACATTACAAGGGAATCTTCTCTAATGGTGCCTGAAGTTCATATACATTGAAAACTAGGGTGTGACTAATACCTTGGATGAAATAAAGGTGTGATTTATAGCTACGTTCTAGAGGCAAAACATTGAACAACAAATTTTCACTAAGCTAAAGGAGATTAATAAAATGGTTGAGAAAGTTCTTAGGAGTATGATGAAAAATTACAAAACTCGATCAACAAACTTTCCTATACTATTTGTGAAACTCAACACAAAGAATGAACCATTCAAAGTTTGTTGCCCTTTAATAGTGTACCATTAATGCAATAGTCATGGGTGACTTAGAGGGATGCCTTATCTTAGGCCATGAAGATAGAATCTTGTAGGGTGAACATCCATTCTTATAAAAATTGTCATGCTTGTTAGGATCTAATCACTATCATCATCTTCCTCAGATTTAAACTTCTTTGTCTCAGCTTCAATATTTTCTTCCCCATCATCCTTGTTATAGTCAGAATGGATTTCCCTAGAATCTTCTTGAAGATATTTAACAGATTAAGAAAAGCTTACAAAAATATTGATAAAGACTCTTTACCAAAATGATTATGTGATGTGTATCAATCTCATAGTCCAAAGAAGAGTCCTAGTGGGGGTTTGGATTCATGGGTTAAGGGTCACAGGTTAAGAGGATAAGGAGTTAGGGATTAGGGGGTTCGTGGATTTTAGGTTAGGGGTTAGTGGCTTAAGGTTTAATGGGTAAGGAGGTTAATGGGTTATGAGTTATGAGTGTAGGAGTTAAGGGATTATGGCTTGGGTGTTAAGAGGATAGGGAATTTACTAGTTATGGGTTAAGTGATTAAGATTTGTGATAATGGGGCCCGCAATCCCCTTACTACAACTATTGTGGGTTGATCCCCTATTAATTTCTCTCATTTCCTTCCCTCTAGGCCCCTTAGCCCATTTTCCATTAGGTCGTAAGTTGCCTTCTCATTCTCTAATTCTAAGATTATAGATCTTACTAAACCATGCTTGGACCTCCCATTGACCCATTCAATACACAACAAGATACCCATCCCACATTTTTGGTCATACCATTCAAATTCTCCTAATGTTATGTGTTTCTGGGAAATCTAGTATCTTTTCGATCGACTAGCCCTCTAGGATTGGCAGCTACCCTAGAAACAAATAGTTAAAGCAATTTGTGGTTTTCTCTCTGTATGATAGATAAGAGAGAGGCAAGGAAACTAACCTAGATCTTCTGCTTAACTCCCTGCTTGATCTCTCTCCCCCTCGACAGAGCTTGCAACTCCTCTCCTACTTATCCTGCTTAGAGAATACCTATAGAAACAAAGTAACAAAACACCATCAAAGCATCTTGACCTATCATATCATAAACAATGCAGAATAAAAAATACAATGAACATACAATGGCATTCACAAATACACGATTGTATGGAGGAAAACTCAAAGAACTTTATTAAATATGAAGGGAGAATTACAACCTAGCTGTCTAATCTAGCATCATCCTCCCAACATCAAAGCCCTCTTCACCTCATGAAAAGCAAGATCACCCAACAATACAATGCTTTTTATCAGATACAAACTATCAGCACTTCCTTACAAATTACAAAATTCCAGCCTCTAGATCTCTCAGATGAGAGATCCATTTATAGATGTCTGCAAGGTGTGAGTCATCTTTGGGTTTTTGATTAGTGTCATTCCACTTGTTGTTCTTGGTTCCACTTGGAGATTTCTTGGATCTCTTACTCATCCTTGGGCGAATTCAGAGAGGCAAGTGTCATAGGAGAAGTTTCTAGAAGATTCCATGAGCATCCACTTAGAAAACTGTCTCGGACATTTGTCCATTCTCGCTCATCACACCCCACAGAAGGCCTCTTCAGTATGCATCGCACCTGGCTAGTGTAGGAGTTAGTATGCATCGCACCTTGACAGTGGAGTAGTTAATATGGTCCATTTTTGGCTAGTTTTGGATGGTTTTTTAGGTGGAACTTTTGGGGAATGATGTAATCAATTTACCATGATTCTTTAGGGTATGAAACAACACTTTTAGGGGTTAAAGAGTTGTAGTTTATTGACATATAAGTTTGGGTTTGAAGTGCCCAAATATGTCTATAATAGTTTCCCCCTAAAGCATGAAGTCGTAAAACTTTAATGTCGGGTGAAATGCTTTATCATGAGGATCCGAGGTATTCGAACTAGAAGGTGACCTGTATAAGATACAATACAATACATCATCATCATATAATTTTTCATGATCTAGCTAAGGCGGGCATTCCCATGCTCAGCTTTATAAATTCATTTCATGTACATAGAACAGATAATCGTCTGTAGTTGCAGACTGATGATTCTTCATATGTAGAATCATCATCCTTGGTTTGGATGACCATCTGTGAAACTTCTGTGTACATTTGATGTCTTTCTATTACTGAGTATATCGCAGCTCGGATGGATGAAACTAGATCCGGGGTCTTCAAACTCGTTCAATCTTCACCCGATGTACAAGTCAATCCATGTGAAGAAATGCTCTGAAGTCAAACATCGAAAGACATCGCCTGATTACCAGCCAATAATGTAAGCCGTTAACGGACATGAGAGGAATCAACGATAATGATAATGACCCTCAAGGTACTACAGTACAATTCACATGGTGTGAATATATGATTCGATGTTGAACACCACACAAAATCTTTCGAGCGAAGGTCATTGATGTCAACCTGTCACTAGAAGTGAGAAACTTGCCATTGATGCATGCAAGCTTCAAAGTACTGAAAGGGTTGTTTCTAAGTCAACTTCTTGGATAATGAGCTGATGTTGAAAAGAAGTGACCCATCGTAGGAGGGCCTTAATGTATCCCACATCTATGACATGAAACGAAACAAATGATTTTCTAGAGGTGAAAACGATCCGACGACTCAAGGTTCAGGAATGGCGGTCATGAAAAATGGAGGGTGAAGGTATTGCAGTGGATGAGGCATTAGATGGATGGTGAATTCTCGACTGAATGACTTCTATTGAACATATCGGCGACACTGAGATGGACTGGTAGCATTAACCCCAAAAATGGATGGTGTGGAAGACCAATGGTGAAATGACTGGTGAACGAAATAACCCAAACTGACTCAATCATGGCGATGGAATGAAAGTGTCATGTTCAAGAGTGACCTACTACAATAAAATTCTTCAAGTTTTCTTCCCTTTTTCCCAGTCATTGTTGACCAGTACCTCTTTATTTTTGTCAAGCTTGAGGAGAATAACATATGCTTGTTCTATAATTTTCTCTTCGGGAAAAATTGTCGCTATGTTTTAGCGAGCCTAATGACAGTGAAACTCGTTCTTGTCTGGGTGGACAAGTTTGTCGCTATTGTTTTAACGAGTTCAATGACAAAGATAACTTGGTCCTTTTCATTTTTAGAGAGTTTGAAAAGGGATGAAAAGGAAACTCTAGCAGTTTTTTTTCGTAGCATAATCCCTTAAGTCCGAAAAAGGATAAAATAATACAAAAGGAATTACTTTTCGATCACTTTAGCGAGCCAAAAAGACAAGAGCTCGAACTTTTTCATGAGATAATCCCTCAGGTCTGAAAAAGATTAAAATATACAGGAGGGATGGCACTTCCCATTACTTTAACGAGCTGGAAAGGCCAATATCTCAACAATCTTTTCATATTTAATGAGTCTGAAAAGAGTTTAAAGGAGACTCATTTTTGAGGAATGAGTGGCGTTTAGGGTAGCAACTAGTTCCTGGTAAGATTGGAACTTCTCAAAACAAGGTGATGTGAAGAGGGTGGCTAGTAAGACCACTCGTCGCAGTTGTTCCTCAAAAAGGTAAACAATCAAGTGGAAGTGTATGATCAACCAAAAGAATGGAGGTGATGGCAGGAACATAACCAAGGCTCAAAAGGCTGATAGCAAGGAAATCACAAAGGTTATTTACCGAAGGTGGGTTCATTTTTTAACAAGCTTGACCTGTGGGGGAACTATGCTCAGTGGTAGGTTTATTTTTTAACGAGCTTAAACCATGCGATAACATTGCTTGGTGGTAGGTTTATTTTTTAACGAGATTGAACCATGCGATAACATATGCTCAATGGTAGGTTTATTTTTTAACGAGCTTGAACCATGCGATAACATATGCTCGGGTTTTAGTTTTTCTTTTTATGCAAGCTAGAAAATGGCATAACTAAAAAAGCTAGAAAAGACAAAACTAAAAATCTAAGGAACTACTGAGGTTAGGTAGGATAGTTTCATCAGTGTTTAGACAAAACACTTCCTTTGCCTCGTCCACAGTGCAGACAAAGGTGAATGGTGTGTTGAACCAATCACCTAACCTAAGAAGTTAGAAAGCTAAAAAGCAAAAAGGCTAGAAAATGAAATTGAAAAAGGGTTTTCATGCCCCCAGCATGATGAAAAGGAGAGCCTCCAGTAACCATATGGAAATCATTGTGGTTAAGCAGGATGGTCAAGTTTTGTCAACGATTAGACAAAACACTTCCTAGGAAAACACAGTAACAAAACACTTCCATGGCTTCATCCACATAGTGGACAAAGGTGAATGGTGTGGGATGGCACTTCCAATCACATAACCTACAAGGAAACTTATCTTTTCAGTTGGGTTCATCTCAAAATAGACAAGGGTGCATGCCCCTTAAGCTTCATTACATTCACCAGACTACTCGTGGTAATTAGGTGGATGGAATGAAGGTTCGAGAGACACTGCTAAGGTACAAGGACCATTTAGGGATGATGATGGACTTGGAGCTATGATTGAACCGGGAAATGAAAGCTGGTCAATAGTGACAATATTGCCTTCATGTGGGAAATACATCACTCGAAAGAGTGTTGAAACAATAGCTTCCATGTTGTAAACATAGTCACGTCCAAGGAGTAGATTGTAATCTAACGGTTCTTTGACTACCATCATGTTCAAGTGAACGGTTTTCCTTCCCAAAGTTATTGGTAACTTAGGAAGGATCCCTAATGGTGTGCTTGTTCCTTTGTTAAAGCCTGATAAATGTTGAGTAACAGGCGTAAGCGAAGGTGAACCAAGCACTTTCCAAGAAGTTAAGGAAAGGATACTCACTGATGCCCCATCATCTATGATAGTGCCAGACACGATCATTTTGTAAACTTGTACTATGATCCAGAATGGTACATAAGAAGGAAGGCGAGATCTTGCTAGTCGATTCCAATCGAAGGAAGTGACTAGACTGCTTGGAGGGGGTATCGAATAAACGGTTGAATTAACCCCTTGAGTAGTGGGAACTGGGGGATTCCCTTCCTGTTGTGAAGGAACGGGAGGATTTCCTCCAAGTTCATCAGACTCTAAAGTGACAAAAAGAATTTGAACGGTATAGTTCTCACTCTCTTTGGGAAGGATATGATCTTCTGAAGGTAAAACTGGGTCGACTTCCATCTCGATTTGTTGACTTTGGTCCGGTATGGACTCAGAAGATTCACTTTCAGCGATAGGTGTTTCGACCAACGGTTGAGTTATGTCAGTCTGATTTTCAACTAATAAAGGACTTGGGGAGAGTTTCCTGTATCCAGATGGAAGTCGCTGCGGTGAAGTAGGACGGTTATGCAAGACTCCTTTGGCTTCATCCAAAAAAGGACAACAAGGAAGGGTATGGTCCCCTTCACATAACTTACATGGAATTTGGACCTTTCTTTTCTACCCATTATTACTAGTTGATGGTGTGTTGTCACCTTTATCACCAGTGGTTGATGACACCGTTTGGTGCAAACGGGGGGACCATTCTCTCAAGATCCGAGGAATGCATGGACATTCTCGATGAAAATGGCCTCCTTTACAAATTATGCACAGATCTCTGAGTTTGGAAAGCTTAGTGTACGGATTTTCACTAGATGTTGCATGGTTGCCCCCTTGCTGAATTGGCTTCTTCTTCTTCTTCTCCTTCCCGTTCTTCTTCTTCTCAGCCACTTGGTTACTAGCATCACTATTTTCACCAAGTGAAGAGGAAGAAGTGGAGGGAGAAACAACCGAAGAAGAAGGCGAAGGGTCAACTTCAGTATCAACTGGTTGCTGATTCAATTGCTGAGGAATTAAGGTATTTTGAACGACAGAGGTTGAGAATAGCCATACTGGCAGGCCAATTGGAATTCCCAGAAGGGACAATGGCACCATGTACGGAGCACCAATATTTCCCTAAGAAGAAATGGACTAGGATTCCCCTCGAAAGGGATTCCTTGATTGGTGGACTCCATTATCTAAACCTAAGATCAACGAAGGAACATGGATGTTATTCCGAATTAAATCAATTTTAATGACACTTTGAAACAACTATGCTTTTTCAATTTTTAAGAGTTGAGAAAAAGCTAAAGGTGACTCTAGTTGCCTTCAATTTTTAATGAGCCTAAAGTGACAAGTGCTCAGATGGACCTTTTCTTTTAAAGAGTCGAAAAGGAATGAAAATGACTACTTTGGAAATCTAGACAGAGGGATAAACGAACCAATCGCAAAACTGCAATATACACCTTGGTGATAAATTAAAGAGAAATTACCAAGGACTTATGTATGGCAGTCAATCTTCCTGAATGATGTGTTCAGTGCATTATGATCGATAGGGCGGTAGACACGGCTTCCCATGGATAAAGGATATAAGCCTATTGTGGTCTCCCAATATATACTCGACGGTACGAGGAGCACAAGTCCGTGCTAGCACTTGTCATATCAAAGAGGAGGAATCACCCAACCTTCGATGAAAACGATAGTTACTAGTTTTTACGACGTCGGAACACGTCTCTAGCCTGGACCTCTAGATGTGTTGCATTAGGTTCCAAAGCATTGTTAAGTTCATTGAAATTTATTTTAGAGTTGATCTTGTTTAAAAGTTTTCCTTTCAATGGTGCACCGCGTGATGTAGATTTGAAATTCCTAAATATGCAGTCTACAATGATAAACAATCATTGTTTATTTTGAGCAAAGAAAATCCTAGCTACTAAGGAAAGAAGATTATGATTCTTTCAAACAAAGAGCAAAGAGCACACATTAAATGCACTTTTCCTAAATCATTTTTCGCACACAGTCTAAATGCAAATGCAAATGCATATATTTGCTTTTCGTTCCCCTTAATGTGAAAAATGCCAAAAAGGAAAACTAAGTAAAGCAAAGATTTGAAATATTTTTACTCAAAACAACATTTCGACAATTTCTTTTTCAAAATAGAAAGGAATACTAAACGACACTTTTTGATTTCGAATAGAAAATTCTTTTGACACTTCAAATATCAACAAATCAAATCAAGTACATGACAAAAAGTTCAATCAACTGGGAAGGAAGACTCAACGATACTTCTCTTCTTGACACAAAAAGACAGTTACGACACTTTTTGTACCAAAACGATAGATCGATTTAAGAAACCTTTCAACAAAGGATCGTAAATGATCAACAAATACATAAAAACATTTACTAATCCTAATCAATGGAGGCTGATCTATGTAATGCAAGGAGGCTTCAGTCATAAGATACTGTTCATAAGTAGCAAATCAACTAAACATAGTTGAAAACAAGGACAAAAACCCCAAATTTCAAGAAGGTAAATAGGCTCAGTCAGTCATCGCTCCTGGGCTTCATAGAAACAGGGATGCTTCACACTTTTTAGGCTCGGGAGGTGCGATGCATACTGGTTGACAGTGACAGACAGTGCAATGGGCCGGGGAGTGCAACTGAGATGGGTTTTGGCTCAAATTTGCAGCTGATTTCAGTGATTTAAGCTGAGCTATGATGGACAGTAAAGAGAAAAGTATAGAGGTATTATCTTGAGAGGTTACTGAGCTACCAAAAGGGCATCTAGAATGCTTGTAAGTCAAATGTTCAATTCATAAACTAAACCGGAGATTGACTAATGTAGCATTCATCTACTATGCAATTGCAAAGAAAGAGCAGTTTGAAGGCTATCTGGCTAACTTCAGGCTCCATCTATAGTTTATAAAACAAACTACAACCAAAAACAAACATCTATTCAATCCCCAGCGGAGTCGCCATTTTGTTTCTGGGAAAACTAGTGTCTTTTCGATCGACTAGCCCTCTAGGATTGGCAGCTACCCTAGAAACAAACAGTTAAAGAAATTTGTGATTTCCTCTATGTATGATAGATAATAGAGAGGCAAAGGAATGAACCTGGATCTTCCGCTTAACTCCTTGCTTGATCTCTCTCCCCCTCGACAGAGCTTGGAACTCCTCTCCTACTTATCCTACTTAGAGAATACCTGTAGAAACAAAGTAACAAAACACCATCAAATCATCTTGATCTATCATATCATAAAAAATGTAGAATCAGAAATACAATGAACATACAATGGCATTCACAAATAAAAACATTCGCAAATACATGATTGTATGGAGGAAAACTCAAAGAACTTTATTAAATATGAAGGGAGAATTACAACCCAGCTGTCTGATCCAGCATCATCCTCCTAGCATCAAAGCCCTCTTCACCTTGTGAAAAGCAAGATCACCCAACTATATAATGCTCTTTCTTAGATACAAACTATCATCACTTCCTCACAAATTACAAAATTCTAGCCTCTAGATCTCTCAAATGAGGAATCCATTTATAGATGTCTGCAAGGTGTGAGTCATCTCTGGGTTTTTGATTAGTGTCATTCCACTTGTTGTTCTTGGTTCCACTTGAAGATTTATTGGATATCTTACTCATCCCTGGGCGAATTCAGAGAGGCAAGTGTCATAGGAGAAGTTTCTAGAAGATTCCATGAGCATCCACTTAGCAAACTGTCTCGGACATTTGTCCATTCTCACTCATCGCACCCCACAGAAGGCCTCTTCAGTATGCATCACACCTGGGTAGTGTAGGAGTCAGTATGCATCACACCCTGACAGTGGAGCAGTGAGTATGTTCCAATTTTGGCCAGTTCTGGATGGTTTCTCAGGTGGAACTTTTGGGGAATGATGTAATCATTTGACCATGATCCTTTAGGGTATGAAACAACACTTTTAGGGGTTAAAGAGCCCTAGTTTATTGACATATAAGTTTGGGGTTGAAGTGCCCAAATATGTTTATAACATTATGAACCCCCAAATTTAGTCCCAAAACCCCTACAACTACACCCTTGGGACCCCTCAGCTAAGGGCTTAAATGCATTAGGGTATATGGGTTGTGATAAGAGAGCCTCTAATCCCCTTATTGGCTAGGTGCTAGAGTGTGCCAATGCATGCCAAGGAGTGTTATGGAGTGTCAGGGAAATACAAGGGAGTACTAATTTCAAATGCATGGAAATGAATGAATAAGAGTGTGTGACAGGGGGTGTTAGTGAGTTCTAGGTGTGTTAAGGAGGGAGTGAAAAGGTATGCTAGGTAGTTTTAAGGAATGCTAGAGATTCAGGGTGGCATGCTAAGATGTTCTAGGTGTTAGGGTGTGTCAATGTGTACTAAGGATTCTTAAGGAGTGTCATGGAAATAAAAGGGAGAACTACTTCAAAATGAAAGAAAATGAATAGATAAGAATGTGTGATAGGGATTGTCAATGAGTTTCAGGTGTGCTAAGGAGGGAGTGACAAGTTTATATGATAGGCATGACCAAGGCATGCTAGAGTGTCAGGGCATGTCAAGGAGTGGTAGGATGTTCTAGGGAGTGCCAAATCATGCCAAGGAATGCAGGGGGTATTAACACATGTCGCATAGTGCCAAAGGATTGTTAGATATGGAAGGTGCTATGGCATGTCAAGATGTAAAATATATTGTTTCTTTTTTTTTTACAACCACAGTTGGACTTGAGCCTTGAGTTGGTAACTTGTAACTTTTTAAGTGGGATAAGTTGAAATTGGACATGAGTAGCCTAAGGTGAACACGACATAGTCTAGTTGTAGTAACTATAATTTGGTCAAGTTTTTTTAGTTGAGGAAGGACTTTGTTGGATTCCCAAGTCCAAAAACAAGTACGGGTAGTTGTGAGGACATGATAGCTAAGGATTTCCAGGGCATGCCAAGGAATGAAAAGGCATGATAACACATGTCAGACAATGTCGATGCATGTTAGAGATTGCCATGGCATCACAAGGGAGAACTAGGTCAAAATGCATGGAAATGAATGAATAAGAGTGTGTGCCAAGGACTGTCAATGAATTCTAGGTGTCCCAAGGATTAAGTGTTCTAAGAGATGTTCATAATAGGAATTGTAGGAGGCAATATTATGGTTGTGATAAGGGGACAAAAATTAGTTTCAAACAAAGGGAGACTTTGTGTTGGGCACAACACTATCTTTCCAATGCCTTGGTTGGGTTCCTAAGCAGCAAAAAAAGTAAGGCTATCTATGAGGGCATGACAACTATGTAGTGCCAAGGTGTGCCAGGGAATCATAGGAAGTACTAACACATGATAGACAGTTCCAAGCCATGTTATGCATTACAATACATGCCAAGTGCTAAGGCCTACCAGCATGTGTCAAGTGCTAGTGTGTGGTATGAACACATGCTAGGGAGTTTTAGGACTAGGTGTTAGGGAAACATAAGAGAGCACTAGTTTCAAATTGATGGAAATGAAGTGTCAATGAGTTCTAGGTGTGCTAAGGAGGGATTGATAAGATATACTAGACAGTTCCAAGGCATTCTAGAGTGCTAGGGAAGCATACCAAGATGTGCCAAGTGCCAAGGTGTGCCGATGTGTGTTGAGAGTTAAAGAGAGCTAAGGAAAAAAAAGGGAGAACTAGGTCAAAATGCATGGAAATGAATGAATAAGAGTGTGTGACAAGGAGTGTCGGCGTGTTCCAAGTGTGCTATGGAGGGAGTGACATGGTGTGCTAGGCAGCACTAAGTCATGCTAGCATGTCAGACTGACATGTGGCCAAGAAGTTCCAGGTAGTAGGGTGTGCCAACACATGCTAGGAAGTCTTAGGGAGTGCTAGAGAAACATAAGGGATAATTAGGTCAAAATAATGCATGCAAATGAACAATTAAGAGTTTTTGATAGGAAGTGTGAGGGAGTGACAAGGTATGTTAGGAAGCGATAAGGCATGCTAGAGGCTAGGGAAGCATTCCAAGATGTGCCAGGTACTAGGGTGTGCCAATTCATGCCAAGGAGTGTTATGGAGTGCCAGGGAAACATAAGGGATAATTAGTTTTAAATGCATGGAAATGAATGAATAAGAGTGTATGACATGGAGTGTTAGTGATTTCTGGATGTGCTAAGGAGGGAGTGACAAGGTATGCTAGGTAGTGCCAATGAATGCTAGAGTCCTAGGGAGACATGCCAAGATGTGCCAAGTGCCAGGGTGTGTCAATGTGTACCAAGGAGTGTTAGGGAGTGAAACAGAAACACAAGAGTCAACTAGTTCAAAATGCATGGAAATGAACAGATAAGAATGTGTGATAGGGAGTGCTAGCGAGTTTCAAGTGTGTTAAGGAGGGAGTGACACGGTTATATTCTAGGTAGTGCTAAGGCATGCTAGAGTTCTAGGGAATGTGAGGGAGTGGTAGGGTGTGCTAAGGAGTGCCAAATCATGCCAAGGAATGGGATGCTAACATGTTCCACACAGTGCCAAGGGATTGTTATACCTGCCAGGTTTTATGGTATGCCATGATGTAAACTATGTTGCTTAGTTGTTTTATTGCCACAGTTGGACAAGAGCCTTGACTTGGTAACTTGTTAAGTGGGATTATTTAAGATTGGACATGAGTTTCCTAAGATGATTTATAGGTCATTCTTAGGTGAGAAAGTCATAGTCTAGTTATATTAACTATAACTTGATCAAGTTGTTGTAGTTGAATCAAGACTTGGTTGGGTTCCCAAGTCTAAAAAAAATAAGGGTAGTTGTGAGGGGATGATAGCTAAGGAGTGTCAGGGTGTGCCAAGGAATCAAAAGGCATGCTAACACATTTTATACAATGTCAATGCATATTGAAGAGTGTTGGGGAGTGTCAGGGCATCACAAGGGACAACTAGGTCAAAGTGCATGGAAACAGATGAATAAGAGTGCCTGCCATAGAGTGTCACTGAATTCCAGGTGTCCCAAGGACAAAGTGTGTTAGGAGAATTTTAGAATAGGAATTGAAGGATTCAAACCTACAATTGTGATAAGGGGATGGAAAAGCAAGTTTCAGACAAAGGGATACTTTGGGCTAGGCACAACACTATTTTTTTAATTACTTGGTCGAGTTCCCAAGTCACAAGAAAAGTAAGGCTATTTATGAGGGCATGACAACTGGGGAGTGCCAAGGTGTGTAGGGAATTCCAAGAAGTTATAACACATGTTAGGAAGTTCCAAGGCATGTTATGCATTTTAAGACATTCCAAGTGCTAACATGTGTTATGTACTAGGTTGTGGCGCAAACGCATGCTAGGGAGTGTCAAGGAAACAAAAGGGAGCACTAGTTTCAATTGCATGGAAATGAATGAATAAGAGTGTGTCATAGGGAGTGTTAGCAAGTTATAGGTGTGCTAACGAGGGGGTGAAAAGGTATGCTAGGAAATGCCAAGGCATTATAGAGTGCCAGGAAATCACGCCAAGATGGTCCAAGTGTTATGGTGTGCCAACATGTGCCAAGGACTGTTAGGGAGCGCTGGGGAAACACAAGGGAGAATTACGCCATAATTCATGGAAATAAATGAATAAGAGTGTGTGACAGGGAGTTTCAGTGACTCTAAGTGTGCTAAGGAGGAGTGATGAGGAATGCTAGAGTGTTAGGGAAGCGTGCGGCTAAGATGTGCCAATGAGCGCAAGGAAGTGTTAGCTGGGAGTTCCACGAGAAATCAAGCGAAAGCTATGTCAAAATGAATGGAAATGAACAAATAAGAGTTTGTGATTGGAAGTGTCAGTGAGTTCCAGGTGTGCTAAGGAGGGAGTGACAAGGTATGCTAGGTTGTGTTAAGGCATACTAGAGGCCAGGGTGACATGCCAAGATGTCATAGGTGATAGGATATACAAATATTGTGCCAAAAGTGTTAAGGAGTGCGAGGGAAACATAAGGGAGAGCGAGGTCAAAATGCATGGAAATGAATGAATAAGAGTTTGTAACCAAGAGTGTTAGTGAGATCTAGGTGTGCTAAGGAGAGAGGGAAAAGGTATGCTAGGTCGTGCTAAGGAATTCTATAGTGCTAGGGAAGCATGCCAAGATTTTCTAGGTGCCAAGGTGTGCCAATGTGTGCTAGGGAGTGTTAGGGAGTGTCAGGGAAACATAAGGAAGCACTAGGTCAAAATGCATGGAAATGAATGAATAAGAGTGTATGACAGGGAGTGTCAATGAGTGCTAGGTGTCTTAAGGAGGGAATGACAAGTTATATGTTAGGAAATGCCAAGGTATGCTAAACTACTAAGGCGTGTCATGAAGTGATAGGGTGTGCTAACAGATTCCAAGGAATGTAGGGGATGCTAACACATGCCACATAGTGCCAAGGCATTCTAAGGCATGTCAAGATGTAAAATGTGTTTCTTAGTTTTTTTACGACAATAGTTTGATGTGAGGAGCATTGTCTTGGTTCCTTGTTAAGTGGAACGAGTTGAGATTGGATATGAGTAGCCTAAGATGAGTTACATGTACTTCTTAGGTGAACAAGGAATATGTTTAATTTCCACGGCACATGAGAATCTAGGTTTGGTCTTAGAATCTTTGATGCAAATACACTAAAGTGCCACAACACATGTACTTTGCACAACGAAGTCTACACACATAAGGGAATCAACTAGTGCACATGACAACTTTTAACTTTTTCAAACCCTTCTTCATTATATTACAAACTATAATACAACAGGCTAGAGCTCTCGTACCAGGGATCGTGGCCCTTTAAAACCACACTGATACAAGGAATAAAACTAGAGCTTGGTGTTAGTCCTTTGACAATAAATATACCTTGAACAAGACAAAACTTGACCTACTTTTTGATGGTGGCCACACACATCCCTTTCAGTCCATATGTCCTAAACAAATATGGAAGGTCCTCTTACCTCCTATTCTACAACCCCTTAATCTGCCTCTATCAATGAACTCAACACCTTTAGGTTACTTACCTCGACTCAACAAACTTTACCTTCTATCTACCTTCTTTTTCCTTCAAGCTATGCAACACTTAGCATCTTCGATTAGTTGTTCACAACCCCATTTGTGAATAGATCTTTGGCTTGCCCACTTTTTCCATACTTATACTCCAAGATGATAAGTATAGGGGTAATTAGGTTTCCCTTATTCTCAGTGACTCAACCCTCTACAATGCATTGAACTAGGGCTAGTTGTATAGCCCACTTAACTGCTACTTTATTCCTTCAAAGTTTGCATGTTCTTAGGCGCAATACACCTACCCTTCTACCAATATTGTTGTCCTTCACAAGTACAAGACTTATGGGTTTTATTTAATAGTCACCTAACAACCCTTCAACTATACTTGGTCTACCATCAATTTTCCCAACCACAATCAATTATTTTACTCATCTAGGGCCCACAACACTACCCTCATTTAGGGCTCTTCAAATCTTCCACCTAATAGTGATTTGAGTCCTCTCAAAATAACTATACTTATGTACCAATGTTGTTGTTGTCCAATCTATGAACAAGTCTGAAATAATCCTCTTATCATCTTTCTAAGAATTTGTAGATGACTGAACTAGGGTTACAAATCATCCATTAACAGTCCATTGACTAACTGTTTATAGGCTGCTTCAAATCTCTTTCCAAAACTATATGGAAAGTCAACCAGAATCAACTCATCTTCATGTCAATCCATTCCTCATATGGCACATTTCTTCTGCTCAATCTTCTACTCAAGTTCCACGCATCTTTGGATTTGCTATCTACACACATACTTCTGCAAACAATTTTTTTTTTATATGTGGTCTATATTGCAGAGATAAACCTTGCCCTAAGGGTCACGATCCCTCTTCTTCTACGCAGAATTTTCACAATCTTAAGGGCATACCTTATGGATTGAACATGCTAGGAAATTTCCCTAACTAGGGCATTATACTTTTATTCTAATTTATTTAGAACAAACCCTATCCACCCATAGCAAAAACAACAACTCTTGCCTCCATAAGAGACTCAGCCTAGCTCATATGGATCCATATATTTTGGGCATTTCTTTGACTGAATCTTGCCCTGAACTTCAGATCTCTATGACTCCCAAACTACAGTTACCTTAGTCAATATTAAACCTGTGACTACTTCTGTTCTGGCCCTAAATTCCAATGCAAGCCCTCCTCCATTTATGTTGGCCTTTATCACAGACCTTGCAACCTGCTAACCACCACAAGACAAGGTCTCAACCCTCTTTGTTATTTCATAATTTGATGCAACCTTCACACGAAAACACCACTGAAATCACAAGCCAAAATTCTCATGAGACACCTCTCTTGAGCTCGATCTACCAAAAGAGAACCAAAAATATTCCATCCTACTTCCTACCTCAAACCTATTAAGTTATGTGACATTCTTGTGGACCCTCACATGACAATCTTACTCTTGGTGGATGATCATGGCCTCTCCTTAGCAACCCTTAATCAACCCTCTAACTTAGTGTACTTTAGGACTACATCTCTCTTGGCCTACTAGATCAAATGAGCTCCTTCTCACTTAATGTTCTTACCTTCATATTAAGGCCTCCTTAAATATATTTTCCTAGCTAGGCCTCTTAGGAACCCTCTAGAACTTACAAGTTTTATCCACTTATACCTTAGGAAATATTAATTTTCATTTTTAATTTTATTTTAGATTTTAAACCCCATCTTGGGTCCAAAACCCCTTCGCTTGGGTTCTTTGGCCACAAAACCTTTTGTTACCAAAATAACACAAACCCATCTCACTAGGCTTATGGAATACCTCCCAAGCTACATAATTCAACAATATAGTCTAGTTGTAGTAACTGTAACTTAGTCAAGCGAGGACTTGGTTGGGTTCCCAAGTTGTAAATTAAGTAAGGGTACTTGTGAGGGCATGATAGCTAGGGAGGGTCAAGAAATGCCAAGGAATTAAAAGGCATGCTAGCACATGCCAGACAATGTCAATGCATGTTGAGGAGCGTTACGGAGTGTCGAGGCATCACAAGGAAGAACTAGGTCAAAATGCATGGAAATGAAGAAATAAGAGTGTGTGCTAGAGAGTGTCAATGAATTCAAGTGTGCCAAGGACGAAGTGTGTTAGGAGAATTTCATAATAGGATTTGTAGGAGGCAAGCCTATGGTTGTGATAAGGGGCTCGACATAGCAGTTTTAGACAAAGGGAGATGTTGTGCTAGGCACAACATTGTTTTTTCTTTAGCTATTATTTTTATATGACATGTGGCACACTTTGGCAGAATGCTCATGTTTTACACTATTTTAGAAAATTTCATATTACACATTGTTGCTTATAAGTTTTGGGGCACTTATTTTGTGCCAAATTATATCTTATGTGTCTTGTGCATCTTGTGCTTCTTGCAAATTGTCAGTGAATGCTATACCATTTATACGAACTGTGTAGAAATTAATTCGTTGATTCTAAACTGCTCATGAAATTTACTAAATCACAAGACTAGAATATACTCTATCAGTCTGCAGAAGAAAATTCACAATCGAGAACACATGTCATAAACATGCACAAATATTTATCACGCATACACAAAGGTTTATCTAAGGGAAAGTAATTTCTCGCAAGCCCTTACTATCCATATTGCATTAATCAAAGAATCTGGATGAATACAATATGTGTGCTCAAGCTTTAGCACAAATTGCACCTGTATCTTCTATCCTCTGCATGACTGATTGAACCTGGCCAATACTTAGCCAAATTTTTGAGCCTCCAAGCTCCTATTTCCTTGCTCTATTCCATTGGGAAATTGCCCCTATTGTTTAGTAATTTCTCACCAAGGAATTGTGCAATTACCATAGGTCAATTCTCTAGTTGCATGCACCACTTATACAACTTGGATTAGTTTACAACCAATAATACACTTCCCTTGAACTCAAATATAAATTGGGTAACTTAAATTCTCTGTATGCATCAATTATTTTGGGCTAATGAATCAGTTAACTAGTTGATCACTGAGTCTGACCAAAGTTACACTACACAACTTGACCCTCCACTAGTTCTTCTGACAGATAGAACTAGTTAAATTGACAATAACTCAAATTAATTGAAATAGATTTCTACAAATTAGAAATCAATCATGTATAACTGAACTCAAGTGTGTCCAACTCGAATTAAATGAGTTAAATAAGTGAAAAGTGTTGGACATTGGATAAACCATCACTCCCCATGTGTTTGGTGACATGGACTAACTACCTCTCATGGATCCATATCTCTGGCAATGCGATCATTTACTAACACCTGTAGGTTTTGATCTAACGGAAATTGTGATTCCCAACAAGTGGTATCAGAGATACGCACCCAACTCGCATTGGGGGGGAGATTGTTGGACGTTGGATGAACCAACGCTCCCCGTGTGTTTCATGACATGGACTAACCGCCTCTTGTGGATCCTTATCTTTGGCGATGTGATCGTTGACTAACACCTACAGGTTTTGGTCTAATGGAAATCGTAATTCCCAAAAACAAGTGACATGTCACCTCAATTAACTACCTCCAAGTATTTTGCTAAAAATGAAATTCTAATTTTAATCTAGTTTGAACAAGGCAAAGTCAAAACTAGAATTTCTTGCTGCATTTTCAACAAACTGGACATACATGTGAAATATTGCATGTGTAAGCTATGTTTCTTAGTTGTTTTATGGCCATGGCTAGATGCAATCCTTGTCTTGGTAAGTTCTTAAGTGGGACAAGTTGAGCTTGGACATGAGTGGCCTAAGATGGGTTATAGGAAGTTCTTAGGTGAACAAGGCACAATCTACTTGTAGTAGGTGAAATTTGTCAAGTTGTTGCAAATGAAGTAGGCCAATGTCACATGAACTGTAGTGGTTAAGGAATTTATTGGGTTCCCAAGTCATGAAAAAATGTATTTTTGAGAGCATGAATGCTAAGGCATGCTAGGGAATGCTAACATGTGCTAGATAGTGCGAACACATGTCAAATATGATAATATGTGTCAAGTTCTAAGGCATGGCAATATGTGAAAGGGTGTGACAATATGTTTCAGGGATTGTCAAGGAAAAAAAAAGGAGAAATGAGTTAAACTAAAAGGAAATGAACACATAAGAGGTTTAATAAGTCATCAATTTACATTTTCCAAGAGTGACATGTCAGGCACACCAACACTAGGTGCCAATAGGTGCTAAGTGCTAAGTGTTAGTGCATTCGAAGTGTCAAATATTCCTCTGTTAATTATCTACTTTCTAATAATTGATCTCAAATAAATTTAATATTAAACCATTCCAAATCATACCAAGTCATCTCAACGAATGTTATAGATGCTAAGACTTTCAAAGTGCCAACATATGCCAAGTGCCAATGTGTGCTATTGAGTGATAGACATGTTATGAAGTGGCAAGGCATGTCGAAGAGTGCTAAGGTGTACTAGAGAGTGCTAATGCATACTGATGAGTGTTAGCGAGTGTCACACAGGTAAGTTCCTTCCGTGGACAGAGGCAACCCCTCTAGCCCTAGAGTGGGTCTAGCCACTGCAAAGACAATACCAAAGCAAATTTCCTTAGAAAGTTGGTGTTATGAAGGCCTACCTTTAATCCGACGTTTGATGAAGTCATCGTCGTGTTGCTCCACCTCTTGTTCTTCTAGTCACTCATACCTAAAAACAACATGTAAGAAACACCACAAATGCAATATAAAACGACCAAGCAGTCTACTTGAAGAGTCAAGGAATCTCAAGCTGACATACAATTTAACACACGATATAGGAAACAAGCTATTAATTTTTATTAATATAAATCAAAGTATAGCTTACAATAGAGCCTTGACGTTGTAAGCCTCCTTGAAGGGTCTTGTTGGCATGTCTCCGTAGGAATTTACTTGTGAACCATCTCCCAAGGGAACATATGACTCTCTCTATTTTTTCCAAAAGGGTTGATGCTAGAAAGTTCTCAAGCCAACTCTACTCAAACATCTCTCAAATCAAAATACATATGAGGCTACTTCCACACTCCAATAACACTCTCTACCTCTACTCCTTTGTTAGAAACTTGGAACTCTCAAATTACATCTAGCTATCATCCAATTACATCCAATCTAGCTGATCTTATTCATGGAGGAGATATTTATAGGAGGGAGAGATCCCATAAGAGAAGGAAGGAAGAGCTTATCTCTTAGGGAGGTTGCACAAAAGGTGGAAGAACTATCCCAGAGGAGAGAGGTGAGCTCAACTGACCGAACAACCAGCCCTAGGACCGCTCATGAAGCAATTTCATCTCGAAGTTTCGACGAGTTGTTGAAAAACTTAACAAATCTGGCTTGTCGCGGGTGCAACATAGGGACAGAGCGAAGACTTCACTAGGGCTAGTGTTAACTTGACCATCTTCGTGAAAGGGATAACTTCTGACTCATGATGACCCAGAAACTTAGGTAAAAAGGGTCTTATTTAGGGATAATCAATTGAGACACTCTTCCTGAGATTGCAAGGAAGGTAATGACACATAATTGGTAACATGACACAACACGAATGTCAATAACATGGATTGACAGTATTCGAGATCAGGGAATGCAAAGTCAATGACAAATTATTGTGTAACAGATGCCCCCTAAAGCATGAAGGCAGAGAGAGTGGGAGGGGTGAAATGCTTTACGAATCCATAACCAAAATAGAACGTCCTTGCGGAGAACCTGCAGACGCAAGTACAACTGATATCTCTGATACATGAGTACATAGTGAAAGGAAATACATGTTCATAAGGTATGGGCGTAGCCATCCAGAAGATAAGCATAAATGGTCTATGGTATGGACGCAGCCATCCAATCAGGAAAACCACAAAAGAGTCTCGGGTATGGTCACAACCATCCAATCAAAAGCGTAATGTATAAATTAATCCACAGAACCTAGACTTGTGTAATCTGAGCCCAGGGTCTTGAATCCCAACCTGATAATGTTACAATTTCAAATATGCAAATAGATGTGTTGAAGTCTAGCACATTATAAAATCACTTGATTACCGGCCAATGATGTGAACTGTTAACAAGTGCGAGAGAGACCACCAGTAATGTTAATAGTTCTCAAGGTATTGCTAGTACAATCCACAAAGTGTGAAGAATGGTCTAGAGTCAAACACTTGTCAAAGCACTCGATTGAAGACAAATGATGCAAGCCTATGGTTGAATGCAAGGAACTTGCCATTGAGGTATGCAAGCTGCAAGGTACCAGAAAGGAGTCTCTAGGTCAACTTCCTGGATAATGAGTTGAAGTCGACAAGAAGCGACCGGTCGAAGGAGGGCCATAATGTTTCCCACATCATCGATGTGAGACAAAGGAACAATATGATTGTGAATGAGACAGATAATCTGAGGAAGCTGTATAAGGCTACAAACTGTAGAAGGATTAAGCTCTTGAACATATCAGTGACACGACTCCAAAATTTGGCAGCATTTTGGTACCAAGGGATCAAAGGTCATGACGATGCAGCAGGGATCAGATGGAATAGGGAAAAATGAATAACCCAAAACCTGAAAGTTCAACAATAGAATGAGGATATCCCAACTCGACACGAAGCAAAAAGAGTGTCAATTTCCAAGAGCAACACGCTGCCGTAATAACTAACACAGTCAACAAAATGTTTCCAAATTCCCCCCCACCATTTCTAGCGAGTACCCCAATTATTTTTGAAAAACAAGCTTGAAGGGGATAGCATATGCTTGTAATGTCAGTTCATCCTTTGGACGAATCCAACCTAGTGATGTTTAACGAGCCTTAGGAAGGAGAAGCTCAATCTCGTGATGGTGACAAGTCCAATATCGTCAGGGTTTAACATGTCCGACATAGGTAAAAATTAGAGTCTTTTTCATGTTTAGAGAGTTTGAAAAAGACACGGAAAAGAAAAATCCAAAGGTTCCTTTTTGTAAATTTGTCCCTCGAATCTGAAAAAAGTAGAAAACATTATCCAAGGGAACCTATTGATTGTGAAAGATCAACATATACCTTTTTCTTAAATAATATATCCTAGCCCGAAAAAGGGGTAAACGTATACTGGGTAGATGACACTTCACATCCTTTAATGAGTTTAAAGTGACAAGAGCTCGGCGATATTTTTGTTTTTAAAGGGTCGAAAAAGAGCTGAAAGCAGACTTCCCTTTTTTATTCTCTTTAACGAGTCAAAAAGGGAAAAAAATACTCGACAAGATTTTCATTTTTTATGAGTCAGAAAAGAGATTAAAGGTGACTCGTCCTAGAGCAACGAGTGGTATAAAGGGTAGCAACTGGTTCTGGCAATGGTGGAAATGCTCAAAACATGTAAAGGTCAAGAGGTTGGCTAATAAAACCACTCATCATTGCGGTCCCTCAAGAAAGGAAAAACAACCAAGTGAAAGCATATTATCGGCCAAAGATATGGTGACGATGGAATGAAACAACCAAGGCTCATCTAGCAGAAATTAGCTGATAAAAACGACAATCACAAGATGTCAATCAGGTGTGGGTTCATTTTTACACAAGCTTGAACCATGGAGAACTCTGCTTGGATTCGGTTTCATGTTTATAGTTTACACAAGCTTGAAACGAAAAACTATGCTTGCTATAAGTTCGCGTGCCCCCAACATAATGACTCAAACTGAGGTACATGCCCCCCAAGCTTCATTTCATTCAGCTAAGTGGATGGAATGGAGGTTCACTTTTGAGATCTTGGAAAGTCTCGACTGGGATTTTACGAGATCTTAACCAAAGACTCGATTTGGAAAAGGGAGTTGTTTCATTTTTTAATGAGGTTGACACAGTAAAAGAACTATCCTCATGACCCTTGTTTCAGTTTTTAACAAGCTTGAAACAAGACAAAGAACTATGCTCCGAACCCTTGTTTCATTTTTTAACAAGCTTGACACAAGACAAGGAACTTGACGCAATAAAAAATGACCAAGCAACCTACTTGAAGAGTCAAGGAACCTCAAGCTACTGACATATAATTTAACACATGATATAGGAAACAAGTTATTGATTTTTATTAATATAAATCAAAGTAAAACTTACAACCGAGGCTTGACATCATAAGCCTCCTTGAAGGGTCCCATCGCATGTCTCTGTAAGCATTTACTTGTGAACCGTCTCCCAAGGGAACACGTGACTCTCTCTTTTTTGTCCAAAAGGGTTGATGCTAGAAAGCTCTCAAGCCAACTCTACTCAAACATTTCTCAAATCAAAATACATATGAGGCTACTTCCACATTGCAATAGCACTCTCTACATCTACTCCTCTCTTAGAAACTTGGAATTCTCAAATTACATCTAGCTATCATCCAGTTACTTCTAAGCTAGCTGATCTTATTCATGGAGGAGATATTTATAGGAGGGAGAGATCCCATAAGAGAAGGAAGGAAGAGCTTATCTCTTAGGGAGGTTGCACAAAAGGTGGAACAACTATCCCAGAGGAGAGAGGTGAGCTCAACTGACCCAACAACCAGTCCTAGGACCACTCATGAAGCAATTTCATCGTGAAGTTTTGACGAGTTATTGAAAAAATTGCCAAATCTGGCTCATCGTGGGTGCAACATAGGGACAGAGCGAAGACTTCACTAGGGCTAGTGTTAACTTGACCATATTCACGAGAGGGATAACTTCTGACTCACGATAACCCAAAAACTTAGGTAAAAAGGGTCTTCTTCAGGGATAATGAATTGAGACACCCTTCCTGAGATTGCAAGGAAGGTAATGACACATAATTGAAAACATGACACAACACAAATGTCAGTAACATGGACTGGCAGTATCCGGGATCAGGGAATGCAGAGTCGGTGACAAATTATTGTGTAACAGGGAGTACTAGGGAAACACAAGGGAGCACTAGGTTAAAATGCATGGAAGTGACTAAATATGAGGGTGTGCTAGGGAGTGTCAATGACTGCTAGCTGGCATGTCAAGGAGGGAGTGACAAGGTATGCTAAGCACTGGTAAGGCATGCTAGGCAATATCAGGGTATGGCAAGAAGTGCTAGAGTGTGCTAGGGATTTCCAATTTGTGTTAACATGTGCCAAATAGTGCCAAGGCATGGCAGATGCTAAGGCATGCTAGGATGTGCAGGGTGATAGGGTATGCGAGCATTTTTCAAGGAGAGTCAAGGAAACAAAAGGAAGAACCAAGCTAAAATGAAAGGAAATGAACACATAAGAGAGTTAATAATTCAGGACTTTATCTTTTTCAAAAGGGGCATGCTAGGCATACTAATAATACATTCCAATACATGCCAAGTACCAATGTTTGCCAAGTGCTAATGTATGCTAATGCATGCCAAAATGTTCCACGACATGCTAGGGTCTATAGGGCATGCCAACACATGCTAGGAAAGTGCTATGTTATGCTAGGGCATACCAACATGTGTTTGGGTGTCCTAGTCATGGAAATATGTTCTAGGTAGAAAGATGTTCCAAGACATGCGAGGCGCCAAGGAATGTTAGTGTGTGCCAAAGCATGTTAAGGTGTGCCAAGAGTGTTAGGTATCTCTCATTAATAGAATTGACAGAGATTGATTATGTACTAAATAATATAGTTCTTACACACGTGAGTGGAATTTTATCTAGAGGGAATTTGTTAGATAATAAACCTAATAGAGATTAATCATGTGTTGACTCATAGGAAGACTATATTATCATTACTTGAGAGAAATGATACACATTAATTACTTCTTAATATTTTGACTAACTCTAACCACTCTAGCCTTGGACACATAGTGAAAAAGACTCCATAGCAATGTTCTTAAATAATTATCTTTTAACAAACAATATAGTAACATGCACATAGGGCCATCAAAAAATCATTGGAATGATCAATGATGACGAACATTTTTTGACTGTCACCAAAAGTAACCAAAAAGAGCATTGGTGAGGGTCAAAAAAATATCGTGACTAGAAGTGTCACCAAAGAGAGAATTAGTGACGGGCCTTTAACAACCCTGACCAAAAGTGTCACTGAAAATGTCTTTGGTGACAAACCTTAAAGGACCATCACTATATGCACTTACAACAACTCTTTTAAGGACCGTCGCCATATGCGACATTGGTGACGAACCTTAAAGGTCTGTCACAGGCATGATCCTCACCAATGGCCTTTTTTGTTGTAGCGTTGACTTGCTTGTTAGCACTTGACAAGGTCTTAGAGCGACTTTTGACTATACTTTGACTCACATAATATTTATTTACAATATGTAGCATGCCCTGAATGGGTATTTCATACATGATAATTATTTTTAGACTCAATGGCAAGCCCTAGGAGCTCAGAATGGGAATTTTGAGGAAATCTGGCAAATCATGGCCACAAAATCATGGCAGCCATAAATATTTTCCAGATTTTTTGATAAAACACATTTTCAAATTTAATGCACAATTGCTTTAGTTGTGGCCATGATGAAAGGATGATCCAGATGCTTTTGTCATTGAAGAAGATAATGGGGATAAGGGTGTGGTTGATATCAACACAACATTTCATAGTGATTGCATCATGCTTTCTGATTCTCATACACAACTGCAATCCGATCTTTGAAGCCTCTACCCAAATCTAAAAGAACCAATGAGTAGTGTTGTTTGGGAAGCTTATACCCCATGTTCTGGAGCTTTTGATTTAAAGTATGAAAATAAGTGGGGTTACATTTCATCTGATTGTACATATGGCCATTTTCGACTCACGATTCTTTGCTTATTTTTTTTTAGATTCTTACCATCCAATTCATATGAAGAAGAAATATGTGTTTTTATTTAGATTTATCAAGTTTTATTTTGATTTCGAGAGTCAACATTTAGAGAGTTCGCAATTTGTTTGTCAACGAAAATGTCCTTTCGTAATTATAAAAATAATTATGGCACAAGGATTTCTATACATGATGATAATGTTTCTTTGAGTCTTGCAGTCAAAGCAGCAAACAAGCCTACGACATCAATAACTAGAAATCTCTCTGCCATTGCTCAGCCAAATAATATTTACAGGTGAAATAGAAGATCGGAAATAACTTGTCTTTTCAATAATAAAAATAAAATAAAAAAATGTTCAATACAATTTGCGCTCTTTCATTAATCATTTTCCAGTAAATAATCAATAAAATAAGTAGGGTATTTGCTAGTTTTTCTAGAAAAAGGTATTTATTAATTCAAATATTGGACTGGTTACTTGCATAGTTGTGTACACCTATCAGGATTTTTAGATGCAGAAATTGTACAATTCTGTAGCTGAAAATCAATTCTACAACTCTATATTTAATTCAATAATTTATTTTGTGACAACACATTCTAATCAAAATTTAGGAGCAGCATTCCATCTAATTTTCCTACTTCATCCTTCACATCATCATCATGTTCCTATGCCACACTTAAGCATGACAATTTTCATTGTTTCACAAAAATTTCAAAAAAGCATAACTTTCTCATACGACATTGGTTTTTAATGATTCAAATTTCATCGGAAAGATATCGATGATATTTACAATGAGAAAGCTTTCATCAAAATTTGAAACAGTGAAAGAATGAAGAAATTTCTGACAAGACTTGACAGGTAACCTGAGGTACTAGTTTCGAAACAGGTAAAATTCATTTGATTTTCTTTCGTGAATTTGTTTTATTAGTACCAATTCTCAATTTTTTGTGTAGATGTCATAAATAGAGAGATTGATCACCTCTCTCTTTTGATAATCTTAAATTTCATTGCAGAAAAATAACTAAGTTTTTGCAGGTTCCGGGAAGATAAACAGATGGACACAAACAAACAATGTCTCTGAAAGACCACATTTCTTTCAAAAGAACATGATCAGAGCACCATCAAAGATGAAATATCCAAGCATTAGCACATGATTTTGGATAAAGAATGTCGAATCAGATCCACCACACCATTGGAAAGCCTTTCAAATACCAGTCTTACTATTGCATTCCTACTTATTTAGTCAATAAAATCTTCATCTCATTCTCCTTCACAGTCATTTTCTTGCCTCACTTTCACTAACTTTTAAATTGGCAATAAAACCATTTAGCTCCCCTAAAAAGTGTTGAAGAATCTAGGGAAAATGCATTTAGGTTGATTCAAATTTGTGAAGTTTTGATGCATTTTTATCTTAGCTTCATGTTATTTCATTATTAACATATGTGAGTTATCTTCATCAAATTTATATCAAAACAAAAATAGACAATAACACAAGTGATTGGCTTTTTGCCAGGGCCAAAACCTCTCCCTCTTGGAGAGGAAAACCCATGCGTAAATTCTTATTATAGATATTCCATTGACGAATACCAAGACTAGGACCCTTGACATAATTTGCCTCTCCAAGACTAAGACATCAATCCTCTTTTGAGCCAGTGCTAAGATCGGCATAATCACTGCTACTTACACTGATGTCATCATAGTTGCACTACTGCTACACTTTTAACTGAGATCATCTTTGTTTCTTTCTTCACCAGGACCATATTTGTTGTGTCTTAATTAAATCACCATTGCTGCAACATGGAGGCCTTCAAAACAGTATTACTGAGATCAGTTGCTAATGCATCTCTTGCTACAATGAGATCATTGAGACAATGAGACCACTGATATACAAAATCATGATCTACAACTACTGTGATTTTGGTTATATCAGGATCAAGACTATGATCCTTGTCACTGCTCCTTGTAGCACGTCAAGTTTGCATCATAATAAATCTGAGAGCTACTATATGCTGAGGATCTCTGTTATTATGGAAAATCCTTCCATGGTTCTGCCGAGATAATATAGATATTCTTCATACAACCCTAACCATTGCAATACATCACATTGAAGAAGATCATAGTGAAGATAGTAGTAGATCACACCCTGACTTTTCTGCTCTATCCATCAGAGGGCATCATCTTTATCATAGGTATGCCGAGAGGAGGCTGATCTAGGTTCTGCTGCTCCTTATACCCATCCGAGGAGGCAGTTTAACCCTAGATCTATCCCACAAAAAAATGTGGCTTCCTTTTCTTTATGACTGCGGCTCCATGCCTAGGCTGTGACTCCAACAACCTTGACTGCAGCTCCATTACCTTGACTACAGATTCATTCCCTTTAACTGCGGCTCCATTACCTTGACTGCGGCTTCATTACCCTTAACTGTGGCTCCCTTATGTGAAGAGCTCAGAGGTATTCTTTCCCATTTGCGGATACCCCAACATGGTATTTATAGTGGTTGTGTACATATAATTGAGTTGACATTACCTTATGAACCAACGTGTATATGCTTCAAGCCGACATGACATATATTAATACATTTAATTTATTTATTTGGAGTTGACGTGAACATCTCCTTATCGTTTTACATGTAGACTTTGATAGGCTTGTTTTGAGGCATTGATCTTGGTCTTTGAGGGTTGTTTTGAGAACATGAAAACTTTTACATATTTACATAAACTCAAATGACATGATTCTTTGATTTATAAATAAATCCTAAAGACATCAAGAAGAAGTCTTTCACCTAGTGACACTTCTTGCTAATGAAACCCACGTAGAAAGATTACAAAAATAATTTATTTCCCTTTTATTACGTCAAATACAATGATGATGTCATTTTGAAGACCGAACCTAGTTACACTTTCTTCAACACTCCCTCTTAACTATGGAGGTATTCATAATGGTACATGGTAATTCTCAATCTGAAGCATTTCTCATAAGAAGAATCGGATTTGCAATCCATTTGTTATAGCATCATTTCAACCAACATTGTTTCCATTTAGCAAGGCCTTGACTAACAACTCTATCTCTCACTTAGATCATAACATACAACGTTGGCCAGACCAATGACTGATAGAGACGCATCATCATTGTCTCTCTTAGGGTCATACCCATCTGGGTGTTCTCTTAGTATGCCCTACTAGGACTATTCTCATCTTGGGTTCCCAACCCTAAAGAATATTGGTCCTCTTTCCCACTCTTGTCTTGGATGCCCTATCACGTCCTCAAAGAGTGTCGGATGCTAGATGATTACACAATCCTCCATTCTTTCTTCCACACTGAATATAAGAATGTGGTGTCTAACTCTCCCTCTTAACCAGGGACGAGTTCAAAGTTTCTCTTTTCTTAGAAACTCGAGTTCATTTGCTCATAGGAACTTCCCAGAGCTCCCTCTTACCTAGGGAATATATCATCAGTGCTTTATAGGGTCTTGTAGTTGAATGACGATCCAAGGCTTCGATCTCATCATTTTATTCTCATGTAGGGTTCAACCATCCATCACTTTCCTTCATCGTGTCATTCCTTTGTTCCAGGAAAGTATCCTCCTTAGCTTTACATTTGGTGCTTCCTTCATAAGCTCATATGTCTTTACTTTCTTCAACAGTGATTGCTCTGGATCACAAGGTACATAGTTTTGACATCCTTCACAACTCTCCTTTCCTTGATCTTGCACACATACCCATATTTTTCCAAGAGGTCAGACACCAAAAGCAAATCACATATTACCTTTTGGGGACGTCCTTCCTCCAGTGACATTTTCTTGTAGGTATTAATCATCCTGCATTCATGTTGGCACATCTCTCGATGATATCTGTTGTCAAGGGTCCTCATCTTTTCAGACTTCCATCAGATTCTTCACATCATTTCGGGAGATTTCCTAGTCAAGTCTTCCTAATCCTCTGGATGTTGATTGCCTTCATCATAGTTGCATGCTTCATGAACTCTTTCATCCTCATGTCTTTCATTCCCAGGAGCTCTCAGAGTTCTTCAATTATAGTCAATTACCTCATACTACATATGAGGACATATTATGTTGATTTCATCTAGTTTTACTTATGTCTTTATATATCCTTTCAGAGGAGGAGATCCTTTCCCTATTGATCATGCTTGATCCATTTTATCAGCAACGATGTAACATGACATTACAATAACAAATATAAATACAAATATAAGCATACATACCTCATTTTCCCTTCAGGTTACTTTCAGCAGCTTTCTTGATTGAACGGATCTTCAATCCCTTAATATACTTCATCATGTCATGAATTATTCATCTCATGTTTTCCATAAGTTGGAATTCTTGATCAAGCACTTGCTGTCTTCCCAGACTAGGGGATTCTCCGCTGAGGTTTCCATAAGATATTCTTCAGGATCTATTATATCCTGATCTGGAAAATGTTCCCTTTGACCTGGATGACTTCTTATTTTCATTTAATGTCTAGGGAGATTCCAAAGAGCTATGTTCTTCCTATACGAGCTCTTGATTCCATGATGCCACGATGCATCTTATTGCCATGGTCATATCTAAAAGGACTTCTGATGGGACACATTTGAGAGGGATTCCATTTCGTTTATATTGGGGATCTATTACTCCCTCTTTCCTATATCTTCCTCTATCCTTCAGATGATATGAACCCTTTTTCATAATATTTTCATAGAGTTGTTCTATTTTGTTAATTTTTCCTTTGCATATAGTTGAGTCCTTTCAACTTACCTTTCTCTATCTGGCATAGAGATCACAAACTGTTGACTGAGGTGACCTTCCTGTACATGAACAATTGTCACCTTGCTTTTCAATGATGATTATCAATTCATAATTTTCCCATATCTCTCAATTAAGATCTCATGAAGATATTTCTTCATTCTTTGGCACCTTCTGCACTGATTGTGAAGATGAAATCTTCACCTCGAGCAAGTTGGTAGAAGTTGGAGTAGACATGAAAATTCCCTCCTTTGCCTTCGATCTATCTTGATTATGTATTTGGGCTACATAAGGAATCTATGCATCATTGTCTTGTGATTGCTTGCCATGATATAGTGACCCATCAAATATTTTTATCATCAAACACCCTCATTCTTCATCGAGTATTGTCTATCCAAATCTTGTTGTAGCTGATCTGATTTTGTTCCTTTGTGAAATGATTGAACTCACTATGGCATGACCTAGATCAAAAATGTGGGAGTCATCAAAGAGGTTGCCATGAATCTTAAGATTTGGCTGCATCATCTTTTACTGTCATCCTTCAGAACCATTGTTGTTGTAGACCGTGTTTGGAGGCTGCTTCTTAGATCTAGGCCTTGTAGATTGGACCCTTCAACTAATTTGAGGCCTTGTAGAAAACTTGACTTCTGAATGTCTCTTCTTTGCCCCGTTTTTTGACTGTTGAACCTTTTGCTCTGATACCATGTTGAAGAATATAGGGAAAACAGAGTTAGGTTGATTCTTCTTATACATGATAATGATTTGTGCTGTTTTGATGCATTTTTATCTTAGCTTGATGTTACTTCATTATTAACATATGTGAGTTAGCTTCATCAAATTTCTATCAAAACAAAAAGACAAGTGATTGGATTTCTTCCAGGGCCAAAACCTCTCCCTCTTGGAGAGGAAAACCCATGCGTAAATTCTTCTTATAGAGATTCCATTGACGAATACCAAGACCAAGACCCTTGACACAATCTACCTCTCCAAGACTAAGACATCAATCCTCTTTCTAGCCTTTGCTAAGATCATCATCATCATTGCTTCTTGCACTGATGTCATCATAGTTGCACTACTGCTACACTTTTAACTGAGATCATCTTTGTTTCTTTCTTCACTAGGACCATAGTTGTTGTGTCCTCATTGAATCACCATTGCTGCAACATGGAGGCCTTCACAACAATATTACTGAGATTAGTTGCTAATGCATCTCTTGCCGCAATGAAATCATTGATATACAAAATCATGATCTACAGCTACTATGATTATGGTGATATCAAGATCAAGACTGTGATCCTTGTCACTGCTCTTTGTAGCACGTCAATTTTGCATCATAATAAATCCGAGAGCTACTGTATTCCAAGGATATTTGTTATTATGGAAACTCCTTCCATGGTTCTGCCGAGATAATATAAATCTTCTTCATACGACTCTAACCATTGCAATACATCACGTTGAGGCTGCTACAGGTATATCATAGTGAAGATAGTAGTAGATCACACACTGACTTATCTGCTCTATCCATCTGAGGGCATCATATTTATCATAGGTATGCTGAGAGGAGGTTGATCTAGGTTTTGCTACTCCTTATACCCATCTAAGGAGGAAGCTGAAAGCTAGATCTATCCCACAAAAAAATGTTTCTTCCTTTTCTTTATGACTGCGGCTCCATGCCTGGACTACGGCTACAACAATGTTGACTGCGGCTCCATTACCTTGACTGCGGCTTCATTCCCTTGACTGCAGCTCCATTACCCTGATTGTGGCTTCATTACCCTTGACTGTGGCTTCATTAACCTTAACTTCGGCTTCCTTATGTGAAGATCTCAAAGGTATATGCAAATTCCTTCTTGCTCATTTGTGAATAACCCAACAGGGTATTTATAGTGGTTGTGTACATATAATTGATCTGACATTACCTTATGAACCGACGTGTCTATGCTTCAAGCCAACATGACATATATTAATACATTTAATTTATTTATTTGGAGCCGATGTGAACATCTCCTTATCATTTTTCTTGCAGACTTTGATAGGCTTGTTTTCATGCATTGATCTTGGTCTTGGAGGGATGTTTTGACAACATGAAGGCTTCTACATATTTACATAAACTCACATGACACGATTCTTTGATTTATAAATAAATCCTAAAGACATCAAGAAGAATTCTTTCACCTAGTGACACTTCTTTCTCATGAAACCCATGTAGCAAGATTACAAAAATAATTTATTTCCATTTTATTACATCAAATACAAATATCATGTCATTATGAAGACCAAACCTAGTTACACCTTCTTTAACACAAAGATGATTCATTCCATTTTCCTTTTCGCTTTGTCAAATAAAACTTGATCCACTACAGAATTTTCATCCATAGTCCTTCAAAATTATTGTGTTATGCTCGTGTTAGATTATGGAGGATTCATTAAGGCCTCCCTTCTAACATATCTTGGCCTATCGACATTAGCACACTATCTAGGTTCAAGGCTAGAGTCCTTATTAGTACCTTGAGGCTTGTAAGCATTAATGACAAGTTCTCTCACTGACAATCATCGGAATACATCAATGTCCCTTGATCGTTAGATCGTGCAAGTGGCTCGACATCAGCTCATCTATTCACACTTTGCAAGATGTACTTAGGTACCTTGGCACTCATTGACAATAATGGTGAATTTGCCTCGCATTGGTTAACGACATTCATCAATGGTTGGTAATCCAATGACCTCTCTTCATGCTCGACAACAAGACTAATCCGAATTTAAACAGGAATGCAACAAATTACAGAGATAACCATAAACACAGAGATGCAACGAAAATAATACTTCATTTCATTAATGTAAAATACTAAAATATGCTTACAAACAACAATGGAAATAAACCAGCTAGGGCGATGGTAGCTTATCTCTGAGAAGAGATGTGATGGCTACATGCCTTTGAACTATGTTACAATGAGGGTCGAAGGCCTATTTATTGTTGAGAAACAATGGAAAAACCTCAACATCTAAAAACCAAACCCTAGAAGATGAAATGCCAAACTGTGGGCCTCGTTTGGGTAAATTGGTACATCAACTTCCTGGGGTCATAACTTTGGCATATGATCTCTGTTTGACGCACACAATATCTCGTTAGAAAGATCTGTCCGAGAAATACAACTTTGGGAAGAAAAAACATTGTTCTATGGACCCATGTTGCTCCTAGTTTTCCCAAAAAACATCATTTAGGGCCTCAAAATGGTTCCAGAAGTTCAGGACTCGAAAAAATGCTAAAAATAGTAAACTATGCTACAATTAAGGAAACTGAAAAGCTGAAAGAAACAATGGTGGGGGTCCAAGTGGACTTGATAGGTGGACACCAATATCCATCTCGATCATTCATCCCCCCTTCGGAAGCAATGGTCCACATTGCGTTGAGTTCCTCCATGAGATGAGGAAACTTTTGCTAAACTTGGTCCCTGGTGAGCCACTTGCCCTAGTGAAGGAGTTGGCCTGCTTTAAAACTCGATACAATTGGATATTCTAGTGGTGAGTGTGCTTGATCTATGTGTCCATGATCTGATCAGTTGCAGTTTGTTCCATGCAATCTGGATTTAATTTTGTGGGTGTGAGTTGTTCTACAATGTCGGATGTGTCTACTAATGGTGGAAAGAATGGCCAAAGGCAGTCCACATTGAACACTGGGTGTAGGCCAAGGAATAGGGGAATGCTAAGCTCAAATGCATTATCTCCCACAACCTTGGTAATGGTGTAAGGACCATATCGGAGTGGTTTGAGTTTCTGATAGGCTTCAGTAAGGTGTTCCTTTTGCAAACGCAACCAATTTTTGTCGCCCACCTGAAACTTGTGTGGCACCCAATGTTGATCATGTCGTTGCTTGTACTTGCCATTTGATTTCTCCATAATGTCATGGACCTGCTGGTGAATATGTTGGATCTACTCAATGAAGTTGTTTGCCTTATCTATTTCAGACTGGACATGAGTCGAATCTGCGTGAGTAGCTACAAATGGCATGGCCACATCAATGGGACATAGTGGCTGGAATCCCAATCCCACCTGAAAAGGACTGTGGCCCGTCGAGCTGTGGAGAACCTGGTTATAGCTGTGTTGAACATAGGGGAGGCTCTTGTCCCATGTGCATGTATGCTTTGAGTTGTACATGTGCAGAATGTGTATGATCATGCTGTCTAGCCATCAGTTTGAGAATGGAAGGTTATGGACTTAGTGAGTTTGGTGTCGAGCATCAACCAGAGACTGGACGAAAATGTACTGAGGAACCTGCTGTCCCGATCTGAGATGATAGACTGTGGGATCCCAAAGTGTACCCACACTCATCCAAAGAAGAGTTTAGTAGTGGCTTCTATTGTGATATTCTTTTTGTAGACAGCCATAATGGCCATCTTCAAGAACCTATCAATGACCACAAAAATGCAGTTGTTTCCATGCTTAGTGGAAGGAAGGTCTGACATGTAATCCATGGAGATGGATTCCCAAGGTCGACTAGGGGTAGGCAGTGGGGTATAGAGGCCTTGCTTCTTGATGGTCGGTTTGGCAATGGCGCAGACAGTGCATGATATGATGTACTTCTTGACATCGTGTTGAAGATTCGGCCAATAGAAATACTTCTGTGGTATTGCCACCATTTTGTTGACCTCGAAATTTCCAGCAGCGTGAATGTAGTGTGCTTCCCATATCATCTAGGCACGCTCGCTTGAAGGAACACAAAGGTGACCCAGGTGGCATAACAGGGCATCCTGGAGGTGAAAATCTAGGACACACTGACCCTCCAAGAGTGTCTGGTATGTGTGGCCGAATTTTGGGTCGCTTTAGTAGAGAAGTGGCCAATCAAAAGTCTCGTGCCCATAAAAGTTGAGCACAGTGGTTAACACCATGATCGGTGGTCGACTGAGGCAATCTGCAACATTATTGGTGCTACCTTTCTTATACTTGATATTCAAATGGAACTGTTGTAGGTATGTGGACCACTTATGATGGCGATCATTCTGCAATTTCCCTTGGGTCTGTATGAACTGCAAGGGTCGGTGGTCTGTGTGGATGACATTTCCTTCCCCAAAATGTAATGCTTCCATTGTCAGCAGGCCTGCACAATCGAATACATCTCTTTGTCATAAGTGGGATACTTCCGGACTATGTCTGAAAGTGTCTCACTGTGATATGCCACTTGATGCCTGTGTTGAGTAAGGACTACCCCAATAGCATAGTTAGAGGCATCTGTCTCGACCTCAAATGGTTGTTGCAAGTCTGGTAATATGAGCACTAGTGCCATGCAGAGGCAATATTTCAACTCTGTGAATGCCTTCTGTTGAGATTCAAACAAAAATAATTTTTCTTTCACTCCTCCCTTGGTGACTTGACTCAAGGGCCAAGTGATATGAGAAAATCCCAACACGAACATGCGGTAGAAGTTGGCAAGACCTAAAAAGCTGCGAAGCTCTCTCAGAGTGGTTGGAGATGGCCAATCTTGAATGACTTGTATCTTGGATGGATCTAAATGCACCCCCTGTTCATCAATAATGTATCCCAGACACTGAACCTGGGTCATGCCAAAAGTTCATTTCTCCAAATTGGCACATAATTTGTGTTGCCGAAGTGTTTGAAGAACCTATCGGATGTGGTGGAGGTGCTCTTCCCAACTCTAGCTGAAGATCAGGATGTCATCCAAGTATACCACTACAAATGAGTTGGTGAATGGCCGCAAGATTTCATCCATTAGCCTCATGAAGCTTGCAGGAGCATTCGTCGACCCGAAAGGTATAACCAACTATTCGAAAAGGCCCTCCTTGGCTTTGAAGGCAGTCTTCCACACATCAGAGGGTTCGATCGGTACCTGGTGATATCCTGACTTCAAATCGATCTTGCTGAAATAATTTTCCCCCTTTAGTTGGTCCAAGAGGTCATCAATCCATGGGTTCAGGTACCTATTATGGACAGTGAACTTGTTTAGCACCCGATAGTCAATACAGAGTCTCCAAGTCCCATCCTTCTTCTGTACCAACACGATCGAGCTCCCACAGGGAAATGAACTTGGATGGATGTGACCTTTCTACAGCAGCTCCTGAATCTGCCTCTTGATTTCATCATTCTCCAGAATGGAGCACCGATAGATTGGTCCATTGGGAAGCGACGCACCTGGAGTAAGATCGATGGAGTGCTTGACCTGATAGTGCAGAGGAATCCCTGCGGGGGAGGTGAAGATGTCCTCGTACTCCTCCACGACCTTGTCCATTTGTAGTTGTTGTGCGAAGGGGCCTTGTCTAGAGGTTGTGGACACCGTCTTCTTCTTTCCTTGAGGGCGTATCATCAGGAAAACAAATTTATTGGTCTTGGAAACAAGCTTACTGCATTGTTTTGCAGTAATCAAAGAGATGGCAATAGGCGGTGCTACCTCCGGTATCATATACAACTTATTTCCCAAAGTAACAATAACAGCACGGGGCCTTGATTCATACAAAGCATGTCGCTTCCACAAGTATGGTTGTCCTAATAATACATCACAAACTTCAAGGGGAGTAATGTCACACAATACCTCCTCCGTGAAGGGCTTGATGTTGTATGGAAAGAGACACTTCTAGCTCACGCAAAGACCCCGTCCTTGGTGAAGCCACCCGATGGTGTACGGTTGTGGATGTGTTGTGGTCAATAAGCCTAGCCGCTTCATGACCTCTGCCGAAATGAGGTTCTTTTGGTTCCCGCTGTCAACAATGAACTGTAGCGAGGAGCCCTTTACCCACATCTGGGAGTGGAAGAGACACTCCTCCTCCTCTGGATCTTTGGGTTCCTTGATCCAAATGGATCCTAGAAAACCTCTAAGTCTTCAAAATATTCTAAACATTCAAAACTACCGCCTAAGAAAAACCTTTAAAGAAGGCGGATAACACTATTGGGAGGCAAAAACATAGAGAAATCATTGAAAAACAGAGTATCAGCGGTTTAAAGAAACTTTGAATCAGAGTTGTTGGATCTGACCAATCAATGGTCCAGATCGGACCGACAAATTGCAATCGGCAGTGGCAAAGGGAGGCTATCGGCGGAGACAACAAAGAATATGTTATAGCGATTAGCGGGGTCAACGAGGACCGTCAATCAAGCGTGCAGATGGATGACCCAAGTTGAATCACGATATTGCAATCGGCAAACACAGAGGAGTGACTACAATTGGCCCGAGGTATGTGCGATATGCGATTGCAATCGCAACATAGCATCGGAGTATTATAAAGGATCGGTGTCAATAATAACCATAACTGCGATAGTTAGACCCGATAATATTATAAACGATATTATATATATTTTGAGATCTGGAAAACAAGGTTTTCCTTTGTATTTTGCATTTTCTTTAAATAAACGAAATACAAAGGAAAAGGCGTCGATGCGATATTACGGACCCGAAAGAGTTTATTAATGTTATTATATATGATTTCAAGTCTGATAAATCCATTTTACAGGGGTTTTCAATGTTTTAATGTATTTTTAATACAAAGAGAAATCATGATATAAGCAGGATTTCGAGCGGGCCAAAGGCGATAAATGGTTTGGGCCAGGCTCCACCCAATCTCATACAATGGCTGCCACGTGTCCAAGCTGAGGAGAGAGAAAACCATCCTTATCGGGTGGTTAACCCCCGTACGAAAGGGCCACCCGAAATGAACCACAGTCGTTGGATCTAGATCTCCCAAATCAACGGTGGAGATGCGATGTCAACATATAGGCAGACATGATAGGAGTTATAAGGCGGATTCATAATATTTGAAGTTCGATGAATTTTTCCATGTTTGAACGTATTTCTCTGTGTAAACACAAAATGACGATTTTGAAGGATTTCAAAGGCTCGATGACCCATTCCGTTACAGTACAGGTGGCCACCATCCATGAAAGCATTTAGCAATGATTGCTAACGCTCAGAAAGGGATCTGAGAGGACAAAGGTCGAGAAGCCAGAAAGCTGAGAAGGTGAAGCGAACAGACAACATCGATTGGCTTTAAAGCCACAGACAGAGAGCAAATAGGAACAAGTAGTGCTGAGACAGAGCAACAGAGACAGAGCAACAGAGACAGAGAGTGAGTAAGGAGAGTTTGTGTACTCAGAAGAGACTGGGGGGATCCAAGTAAAGCCTTATTTTTTTATTATGTTGTGTGAGGCTCAAATTGAGCTCACTTTTGTAAAACTTTGTTTTGAAGACATAATAGAGAGGTCACCACTGAAGGCTAGACCAGGAGATGTAGCCCAGGAGTGTTGGGTGAACTCCTTAATAAACTTGTTATGTTTATGTGTTGTCTATTATGTTTCTTTTATTGCTTCATTGTCTATGTATTTCACAATATTATCAATACATTGCACAAAGTAACATAGGAAAATCCATGCACATGAGTCTGTAATACCTTAATAATTGTTTAATATCATATATCAGATCAAGTAGTATTAAAGCTTTAGGTTTGCTAAGGTTAGACAAGCTTGTGCTAGATTGTTGAATGCTAACTAGGTCAAAGCTCAAATTAGGAGAAGGAGAACTAGTTGAGACTAACCCGGAAATTGGAAGAGTCTACCCTAGGAGGAAAATGGCAGAAGAAACTCCCTTGGAATCAGACTCTCAGTTCATGGACAGTTTCATGACCATGAGAGCCATGGTAGAAGAGATGTATAGAGAATTTCAGAAAGGTCAAAGTGAAGATACTTCAACCTCCAAACAAGACAAAGGAATAGAGGAACCTCTTCTAGATGTCCATTCAGAAGGCAAAGGAAAAGGGAAAGAGTCTCCTCTATCAACACCTCCTTCTAGCCCTTGGATTAAATTAGATGTAAAATTTGATTTTCCAATATATGATGGAGAGTTAAATGCAGAAAAGCTAGATAACTAGATTAGACAGATTGATGTATATTGCAGGGTGTAGAACATCAATTCAAAAAGGAGAAAGATTCATCTAACCAGCCTTCGCCTTGGAAGAACTGTCCTAGTGTGGTGGGAAGGCAGGACACAAGCTGATTTGAAGAAGCATGGTAAAATTCTCTCTACCTGGAGTGAATTTGTTTCTGCCATTAAAAACCAATTCTATCCACTAGCTTATATGCAGCAAGCAATGATGAGTTGGCAAACTCTTCGCCAATTAAAGGGGCAAAGTGTACAAAACTATACCCAAGAATTTAGAAAAAGAGCTTTAATTCTAGGAATTTCTCTAGACTCACCTGAAACTTTGTTGAAGTATATAGGTGGTCTACACATCTATTTGAGGCACACCATTCACATGTTTAACCCTACTAGCATAGATGAGGTATCTATTCAGGCTACACTTCTGGAGGCTAGAGGCAAGAATGTGAACCCAAAGATTGGGGGATCATCAAAACCCACTGCAAGCAAGAGCAAGGAAAAGAGTAAGCATAAATGGAAAGAGAGGAAGGAAAACGCTTTACAAAAAGGCAAACCTTCATGCACTCACTGCAAGAAGGTTGGACATGATGATGAACATTGCTAGTCTTTGCATCTAGAGCTAAAACCCAAGAAGTTCGATGGCAAGAACAAGAAGATTGTTGCTGCTATTCAGAAAAATTTAGGGTCAAACTCAGGTGATGAAACAACAATCACAGCCACAGGTATACAAGGTAAAAATTCTGAAGCATCTACTAGTAATTCTGCACAATCTATTGATAATGAAGAAAATGAGAGGAAAAGACATAAGCTTTTTCATATTAGAGTTGTTTCCAAGCATCAAAAGATTGATACTTTATTTGATAGTGGTTCACAAGTAAACTTGATTTCTGAAGCAATTGTAAAGAACTTGGGACTACTAACCACACCTCATAAGAAACCATATCCATTAGGTTGGGTATGTGATAAAGCAAAGCTACAAGTGACTAGACAATGTAAACTTAGGTTTTCTTTTGGGTCAACTTTTGTAGATGAGGTTGAGTTAGATATAGTTCCCTTGGATATATGTGGTATTTTTTTAGAAAGTCCTTACTTGTATGATAGAAAAACCATTTTCTACAGAACTGAAAATAAGTATCAACTCACAAAAGATGGGATAGAATATATTGTAAGAGCTCATCAGCTCAAAAATAACTACACTCTCATTAACTTAGGGCAAATGAAAAGAATTGTAAATTAATGCAATAAATTTTTACTAATGGTTGTAAAGGAAAAGAAACCTGATAAAACCAATGTATTTGAAGGCTATGATGCTAAACAGAAAGCTGATTTAGAAAAAGTTGTCTCGGAATATGATATCCTGTTTCAAGAACCTGAAGGTCTACCACCCAAAAGGGAAATTGTACATGATATTCATTTGTAGCAAGATGCTCCATTGCCTAACATCGGAATGTACAGGTTATCCTCTTTAGAGAATGCAAAGATCAAGAAGAAGGTACAGGAGCTGCTCGTCAAAGGGTTCATAAGGCCAGGCACATCACCATGTGGATCTCCAATTGTCTGGGTGAAAGAAATATGGCCCGTGGAGGATGTGCATTGATTATAGAGCACTGAATAAAATAACGATCAAGAATCATTATCCTCTTCCTCGCATAGATGATCTATTAGATCAGTTGAAGGAAGTTGTTTACTTTTCCAAATTGGACTTGCATAGTGGCTACCATCTGGTCATAGTAGCATAACAAGATGCATGGAAGACTTCTTTCAAAACAAATCAAGGGATGTATGAATGGCTAGTTATACCTTTTGGCTTAACTAATGCTCCTGCCACTTTCATGAGATTTATGAACGATGTACTCTGACCTTTTATTGATGATTTTGTAATTGTATATTTAGATGACATTCTTGTTTTCAGTAAAACATGGGAAGAACATTTGAAGCATGTAAAGCAGACTCTAGATGTTTTGAAAACAGAAAATCTCTATGTTAAATTATCAAAATGTGAATTTGGAAAAACATCTTTGAATTATTTGGGTCATATTGTAGGGGGTGGTGAATTGAAGATAGATCCCTCTAAGGTTGAAGTTTTTGTGAACTAGCCTAAACCAAAATCTGCTACAGAAGTTAGGAGCTTCCTAGGAGCAGCACAATATTGGAGAAAGTTTATTGCTAACTTTTCCTTGATTGCAGCTCCCTTACATGCTTTAACAGGATTGAACAAGGTGTTTTAGTGGGGAGGCAAACAACAAAAAGCCTTCGACACCTTGAAAGAAAATATTAGTACAACACTAGTACTAGCATTGCCAGATCTTCAAAGACCATTTGAAATTGAAACAGATGCCAGTGACTATGCCATGGGAGCAGTGTTAATGCAACATGGTAAACCCATATGTTATCATTCTGAGACATTTAATTCTGCAGTAGTTAATTATCCCACATATGATAAGGAATTGTATGCATTAGTACATAGTGTGAAAAAGTGGAAACATTACCTATTGGGCAAAGAAACAATTATACATATTGATCATCAACCACTTCAATATTTGCACTCACAAATTAAATTGCAGCAATCAAGACACTATAGGTGGATGGGTTTTCTACAACAATTTCATCTTGTCATCAGATATAAGAAAGGCATACACAATAAGGTTGCAGATACGTTGTCCAGACCAATTATAAATGCATCTACTATACTTAAGCATAATTCAATATTGCATGAAAGCTACATTGAACAATATGCTCAAGATGTAGCTTTTAAAGATGTATATGCAACTTTAAGTCATGGCAAACAAGTAGAAGAATTGGATTATCATGTTAAGGGAAAGCTATGTATTCCTCAAACTGAAGGAGTTAACATAATCCGAGAAGCACACACTTCTCTAATATCAGGTCATTTTGGTGTAACTAAAACAGTTGCACAGTTGCATAGCTGCAAAGATTCTATTATTGGCCAAGAATGCATGAAACAATTTCTAGATATATTAAAGGGTGTACCATGTGTGCTAAAAGCAAGCCTAGCAATAGAAAACTAGGCTTGTACACTTCACTTCCAGTTCCTTCTCACCCTTGGGAAAGTGTTTCCATGGACTTTGTTGGAGGATTGCCAAAATCTAGAAAAGGTCATGACTATTTATATGTTATTGTGGAAAGGTTCAGCAAAATGTGTATTTTAATACCCCGTAACAAACAAATTACGACTGAACAAACAACAAAGTTGTTCTTTCAGCATGTATGGGTTCAATTTGGGTTACACACTTCTATTGTCTCTGATCGAGATTCTCGATTTGTTGGGAAGTTTTGGTCAAGTCTATGGGAGTTAATGGACATCAGACTGAAGAAGAGCACAACCTTTCATCCAAAAACAGATGGTCAAACAGAGGTGGTCAACAAGACAGTGATCCAGTTGCTTAGAGGCTATTGCAGCAAGAATCCCAAGCTTTGGGATGAACATTTGTGTTATGTGCAACATGCTTACAACCGTGATAAATATTCTTCTACACAAAGATCTCCTTTTGAGACTTGTTTTGGTTTTACACCAAGGTCTCCCTTGGATTTTGTCTTTGATAAAGACATAGCAGTTGATGGACACAGTGATGTGGACAAAGCAACCAAGTTCATTGAACATATCCAAGAAATTCACCAGGCAGTGTAGGAACAACTGGAAAAGAGAAAATCCAAGTACAAGGCAAGGCATGATAAGCATCAAATTGAGCATAGCTTCCAAGTTGGTGATCAAGTCTGCTTGTACATCAGCAAAGAAAGAATGCAAGGTGAAGGTAAGAAGCTAAAGCCAATAAGGTATGGGCCTTTCAAGATACTTGAGAAAATTGATGAGAATTATTTTCTCCTTTATTTTCCAGCTTACATGCACATCTATTTAGTAGTTAGTACAGAAAACTTGAGACTATATCAGCCTTCATTGATTGAAGATCCCAAAGAGCAAAGTTAGTTGCCTTCTATTGATGATTTGTTGCCTGAATATCTCAATGAGTTGCAGGAAGATACAATTCTGGACAGGAAGCTGAGAACTACGCGCAGAGGGGATGTTGAGTACTTCAGGATTGGACTCAAAGGTTCAAAACCAAGCAGTGCAAGATGGATAGAGATTGGACAAGTGAGGAAGCTGTATCCTCACTTAATTGGTGCTTAAAAACCAAATTTTGGTGGTCCAAAAGCCTTTTTCAGTGAGAAGGTGTGATCCAAATGGATCTTAGAAAACCTCTAAGTCTTCAAAATATTCTAAACATTCAAAATTGCTGCCTAAGAAAAACCTTTAAAGAAGGCGGATAACACTATCGGGAGGCAAAAACATAGAGAAATCATTGAAAAACTGAGTATTTGTAGTTTAAAGCAACTTTGAATCAAATCCGTCGGATCTGGCTGATCAACGGTCTAGATCTGATTGGTGAATCACAATCAGCAATGGCAAAGGGAGGCTATTGGCGGAGACCACAAGGAATATGCGACAACGATCAGCGAGGTCAATAAGGGTCGTCAATCAAGCGTGCAGATCGACAACCCAAGTTTTATCGCAATATCACAATCGGCAAACACAGAGGAGTGATTACAATCGGCCCAAGGTATGTGCGATATGCAATTGCGATCGCAACATCGCATCGAAGTATTATAAAGGATCGGGGCCGATAATAACCATAACTGTGATAGCTGAACCAGATAATATTATAAACGATATTATATATATTGAGATTCGGAAAACAAGGTTTTCCTTTGTATCTTTCATTTTCGTTAAATAAATGAAATACAAAGGAAAAGGTGCGGATGCGATATTACAGACCTGAAAGAGTTTATTAATGCTGTTATATATGATTTCAAGTCCGATAAAGCCATTTTACGGGGTTTTTCAATGTTTTAATGTATTTTAATACAAAGGGAAATCACGATAGAAGCAAGATTTCGAGCAGGCCAAAGGCAGTAAATGGTTTGGGCCAAGCCCCACCCGATCCCATATAGTGGTTGCCATGTGTCTAGGTTGAGGAGAGAGAAAACCCCCTTATTGGGCGACTAACCCCCATACGACAGGGCCACCTGAAATGAACCACAGCTATTGGATCTGGATCTCCCAGATCAACGGTGGAGATGCGATGTCGACATACAGGTGGACCCGATAAGAGTTATAAGGCGGATTCATAATATTTGAAGTCCGATGAACACTGTTTGGTGGAATTTTCCCATGTTTGAACGTATTTCTCTGTGTAAACATAGAACGACGATTTTCAAGGATTTGAAAGGTTCGATGACCCATTTCGTTATAGTACAGGTGGCCACCATCCCTGAAAGCGTTTAGAAATGATTGCTAATGCTCAGAAAGGGGTCTGAGCGAACAAAGGTCGAGAAGCCAGAGATCCGAGAAGGTGAAGTGAACAGACAATGTCGATTGGCTTTAAAGCCACAGACAGAGAGCAAACAGGAACAGGCAATGCTGAGACAGAGCAACAGAGACAGAGAGTCAGTAAGGAGAGTCTATGTACTCAGAAGAGACTTGGAGGATCCAAGTAAAGCCTTATTTTTTTGATTCTATTATGTGAGGCTCAAATTGAGCTCACTGTTGTAAAACTCTGTTTTGAAGACATAATAGAGAGGTCAACAATGAAGGCTAGACCAAGAGATGTAGCCTAGGAGTGTTGGGTGAACTCCTTATTAAACTTATTGTGTTTATGTGTTGTTTATTATGTTTCTTTTACTGCTTCATTATCTATGTATTTTGTAATCTTATCGATCCATTGCACAAAGTAACATAGGCAAATCCATGCACATGAGTCTGTAATACCTTAATAATTGTTTAAGATCATATATCAAATCATTCCTCCTTCTGGATCTTTGTGGTGGCAATGGTGGCATTGGGCTCTGCAGCGATAATCTGCTTCTCTTTGTCATTCCGCTTGTTGGGTTTTGACTCAGAGTTGAAACATGCATCTGATTCTGAAACCTTTAGCTCGGCCACTAGTGACTGCTTGGCCCGACACTCACTTGTGTTGTAAGTGGAGCTCTTATGAAACTCACACCACTTTCCTGTGTCATTTTTCAACTTCACAGTGTTGTTCTTTTCTTGTAGCTTTGGCAGGTTGTCTTGGGCCGCCTTGCCTTGGCTTGGTCTTTTGTTTTGCGGTTTGGGGGCACCTTTCCCTTGCTTCGAATTTGCAGATCCAAAGTCTCACTTCTTCTATTTAAACTTTTTCTTGACCTTGATGGCATATCGGTATGATGTGCTGAGCAAGGGGATGTTCAGGAATTATATTTCTTCTTGGATGTACTTGTGCAGGAAGTGGCAGTATTTGAGTACCAAATGTTGCTTCAAATCCTTGATATCCAACTTTGTGCGAAGGGTATGGAAAATATTGGTAAACTCCGGTACATCTTGGTCCCTTCCTTGCTGCAGCATGGTCCACTTTATGTATTAATCCTCATAGCTTCCGATAGGGCAGTACTACTCCTTGATGGCATCCCGGAATGAATCCCAAGTGGGTGTGGCTGAAAAATAGTGAGCATGTACTTTCATCCTTTGCTCGCAGTAGGTTTCCCACCAGTCCTTGACGTGGGGGGCTACTTTGAGAAGAGCGAAAATAATCTTTTCCCGACTGGAAAAATCATGAACAAAAAAATAACCCTCTAGCAGATTTAACCATTTATCAACGACATCTGCATCTATTTGACCCTCGAATATGGGGATATCAAAATTAACTTGTACCTTAAATGGTGTGGAATTTCTAGAGTAGTTGTTGGAAGCCGATGCATTGCCCCTAGGTAGTCGCTGAAGGATCTGGGAAAGATATCCATCATCGCGTTCCTTTGTCACTCGAGGGCTTCTTCGAGCAAGATTTTGATAGGATCTCCTACCCCCTTGTATTTCTTTTCATTCGCTATGGGAGGTCATCAGGATTTGCGAGGCTAGTCTTGCAAAGGTTCGACCAGTTCAAGTCCTAACTCCTTATATCCTAACCTCGTTGGGGACATGCAAAGAAAAATAGAGAAAAAGCAGACTACCATTGATCCAGATTTAAGCAGGAACACAACAAATTATAGAGATAGCCATAAACACAGAGATGTAGTGAAAATAATAATTAATTTCATTAATGTAAAATACTGAAATATGCTTACAAACAACGATGGAAATAAACTAGCTAGGGCAATGGTAGCTTATCTCTGAAAAGAGATGTGGTGGCTACATGCCTCTGAACTGTGTTACAATGAGGCTCGAAGGCCTATTTATTGTTGAGAAACAATGGAAAACCCTAAACATCCAAAAACCTAACCCTAGAAGATGAAACGCCAAATTGTGGGCCCCGTTTGGGTAAATTGGTACATTAACTTCCCGGGGTTGTAACTTTGGCATACGATCTCTGTTTGATGCGCACAGTATCTCATTAGAAATATCTATCTGAGAACTACAACTTTGGGAAGAGCAACGTTGTTCCATGGACCCATGTTGCTCCCAGTTTTCCCAAAAAACGTTGTTTAGGGCCTCAAAACGGATCCAGAAGTTCAGGGCCCGAAAAACAACTAAAAATAGTAAACTGTGCTACAATTAAGGAAACTGAAAAGCTGAAAGAAACAATGGTGGGGGTCCAAGTGGACTTGGAAGGTGGCCACCAATATCCACCTACACATTTATTCACATGACTAGAATTGTACCATCGGGTTTTTTAGCAGGTGAATACCATATCATTTCTGCATTTGTAGCAGATACAACAGATTTAGTAGCATAAATAATAAGCCACTTTCACCACCTCATCCACCATTTATGAAACCAAGAATCAGATGAAATTATACATTCTATTCCATGATCCAGCAGTAGCTACAACTTCCCTACATATGCACAGTTTGTCCACTTCCTAGGTAAGTAAAGGTATGTTATTTTCTAGCTTTTAATCATAGAATTCATTAAATACCGAAATTATAATTTTTGGAAAATAATTCACCAGATTTCCTTTCTCAATTGAAAAAAACCATAAACACCTTTAGTTGGGGGGGAAGGGACATCCATTTATGATCACTCTTCATATAACTTCATTCCATTTCACTTCATTTCATCCTAAAATACTTGTCCTAATCATTATGATTGCATTATAGTTCAAAAGTTATGTGATTTGAAAATAAAGACTAAATGATGAGCATATTATATGGCTGATTTAAAGATAAATTCTTAAATATGTTCAATGAATCTTGTTGCAACAAAAAGAAACAAAGTATTGAAACACATAACCAATACCAAGTCAAATTTGGTTGTCACACAAGAACCAACCAAACATGTTACAGTTCAATGAATGACAAGGAATACTTTGCGAAAAGAAATGAAATTGTCAAATGAAAAGTTTAAGGACAATTGATATAATCCAATCCCATTCAAAAGAAAATCATGATTAAGCAATGCAGTAGATTGCATGAGGACATGAAATAACATCAGTTGGGGGGTATGTAGAGTCTCCAAAATGCCTTCAAAATATCATCCACTTCCACCTTTATCCCCACCATTTTACTCACATGTCGCAACTCCAAAGACATATAATCTTTCATTAGCCTCCATTTTCATGATTACATGGGGTTACCTTTGTGTTTTCAAAAAGCTAATGATTTCTAGTATTTTAAGTGAATTTATGGTTAAAATCTAGAAAAATGACATATACTTGCTAATACTTAAAAGTCGCTTGAGTTTCATGACATGTGTAGGTCATTTGAAAGCTTCCAAGGCACCCTTATGTGGCCTCCAATGCTCAAATTCGAATTGCCTTCAAGATATGAAGAATATTAGGATAAAGGTCAAAGAGGATATGTGCCTCATCATTACCTATTTGATTTGTAACTCTATATGTGTCTCATCATTACCTATTTGAGTTGTAACTCTATGAGATTTTGTAGGGATCTAAGGAGAGAATAATGGACCTCCATTAACGTGGTAGCTTCTTATGTTCTTCTATAAATAGGAGAGCCTTCTCCTTTCAAAGGAATGTGTAAAGTTGGAGATACACGGGTGCCCAAGTTAAGATTACTCATGAATGGAATTTAGATTTAGCACCATGCTCATGAGTGATGTTCACCTCTTTCTGGTAATGCTTGCATTGGGAGCCTCTCAACTTGCTATCTCTCATGCTTTTGGGTTGGCCACCTACAATGTGTGAGATTTATTGTTTTTCATAGATTAATATTTATTGCGTTCATAGATTAATTTTTATTGTTTTCATATCTTTTCCTGTGTGAGAGGTTAAGCGTGACTTTTTTTATTTGCTTTCATATATTTTCCTATGTGAGAGGTTAATAATGATTTTTTTAATTTCTTTCATAGATTAAACATGCATTACCACTTTGTGTTTTTCGAAAGCAACACATAAAGGTTGCGTAGAGATCCTAGTGCTTGTTTTTTCTTTCATTTCATATCATGTGGTTTTGATTATTCATTTCATAGGATCTTGATTTGATAATGCACACATGATCCCTTAGAGTAGATTTCATGCAATTTCAATTCCTACAAGTGTGGTAGATCAAGATTTCAATTCTTGCAAGTGTGATAGATTAAGATTTCGATTCTGCACTAAGGTAACTCCAAGACACAGTCAAAAGCCTGTTGTGGAAACTTCCCACGGACCTTCCTCTACCCCAAGATGCGTGCATACTACTGCATTTGGGTCTCCAGTCTATAGGTCCACAAGGCATAATTAAGGGTGTGAGCCAAATAAATGCAGATATAAATATTTGGAAGCCTCCTCCACATGGTTTCCTAAAAGTCAATATATATGGAGCATCTAAGGGAAACCTAGGGTTAGCTGGTTTTGGGGGTGTTATAAGAGATGAACAGGGACGGATAAAGGAGATCTTTCATGGCCACTTGGGGAAGGCCACTAATAACATGGCAGAACTCATGGCCTTAGAGAAATGCCTGAAAATCTTGGTGAACTCAAACTCACACAATGTCATCATTGAAGCAGATTCGAAATTGATTATTAGAGCGACCAAGAAAATATGAAATGGTACAGCACCGGATAAAGTGTCGAAACATTGGAGGCTATCACAGGTATTTCTTCTTATTTATACCCACCTGCAGACCTTAAAAATTGTACACTTCGTCCATGTAAAAAGAAAAGCTAATATGCTAGCTGATCGGCTAGCGAATGAAGGAGTGATCAGTAAGGAAAGGGACACTCGACTCATTTGGGAGCTGATACCCCCATGGAAACTGTTAGAGGATTGCCTTTTTCAGGCTGCCAAAGATAGAGATTGTTGGATTGACAGATTGGATCAATGAGGCTCAGGAGATAGGCGGGAGTACATGGTTGCTTAAACTGTTTTCTTGTTGATTGGAAACAGTTCGCATATTGTTTTGGCATCAATATTCCAATGGATTTGAGTGGATGTTCGAGAACAACGAAAGAAGAACAAGGACGCAGTGCCATGGAGATTAATTTTTGACCGATAGATCTCGGTTGAATCAGATCTATGGTGTTTGGGCGAGGGAGTTACCTGACAATTAACGAGAAGTGGGTTGGAGAAACCCACAAGTGGATTTCGGGTGGAGGAAAGGTCGTAAGCGGTAATTCCCTGTTGGCTCCAATTCCATACACACAGTGACACGTAATAGCGATATGAGAGAGGGAAATCGCTTTTTGGGTGGATTTGGAGTGTGTAAGTTAACCGGCCGAAATAGGTGTGAGCCATTAGATCTGGTGGAGCAAGATCGACGGTTGACAGTCGAGGAGCTTGTTTCGAAGTCGGGAAGGGTTGTGACCGTTGGATCTTGAATATATCAATGGTGTAGAAGTGTCGACGATTATTTTGAAGGGTGGATCTCAAACTTTTGTAAATTTTGGTTTGAGTTACCATTGGGTCTGAAGTAGTTGAAACAGGTTGGGAAACCCACGAGTGGATTTCAGGTGGAGGAAAAGCCGTAAATGGTATTTCCCAGTTGGCTCTGATTCCACTCACTCAGTGACACATATCAGCAAGGTGAGAGAGGGAAATTGCTTTTCGGGTGGATTTGAAGTGCGCAAATCAACCGGCCAAAATACGTGTGAGCCATTAGGTCTGGTGAAGTGAGATCGACGGTTGACAGTCAAGGAGCATGTTTCGTTATTGGGGAGTGTTGAGACCATTGGATCTTGGATAGATCAACAGTGAAGAAATGTCGTCGTTTCTTTAGAAGGGTGGATTTCAAATTTTTTAAACTGTGGTTTGTGTTACCGTTAGGGCTAGATTAGTGGAAGTTTAGCGGAACTCTGCGACTTTTGGAGGGGTTTGCTAGTTTAGCGCAAGCTCTAAAGTTGTCAGTGGATGACATAGAGTCCTTGGGAGTTTAACACTCCTTCCTGTTTTCAATTTTTTGGTAATCCGTGTGAATTGGTTTGATCCTGGCTTTGTTTTTCCTGTTGATGGCATTCCCACAATAGGCTTGTTCTTGTTTGGGTCTTTGCACTTGCAAAGAAGTGTAACATACATAATGTACTTGTACGATTACTAGAAGGCTCCGTTCTTACTTGACCAAAAAAAAAAGGGATTTCGATTCAGTGCATTGTACTATGATTGTACTATAATTTCTTTTGAATTGATTATTGAATTAGAATAGATTAATTTGGTTTGTCATTATTTGGTTTCGTAGTTAGATTGATCTAAATTGAAATTCCATTTCTAGCATATATAGTGCACGCACGCTTCGCAAGTTTTACGAAACCCTTGGGTTGACAATTAAATGGTAGGTAATTATTTTACCTCAATGGTCACATTGAATCCTTGATGATGATGACAATGCCTTTCTTCTTGATTTTATTTGATGGAGAGGCTTCAATATGCTACAGATTGTAGTTTTTCAATAGGTTCTTTGAGGTCTCCTTCTTCTCGATGTGATGGTTGAGCAAGGTTCCCAAGAATGCTTCAAGTGTAGAGTCATTCTTTGAACGAACTAGGGTTTTTGAGGTCTTCTTTTATAGCTTCATTCTTCAAGATGATGATGTAATCCTTGTCCTTGTGATGCTTTTGAGATGAGAGGTCTCTTTTGATGATTGATGTTCTTGATGATATTATAATATCTCAGCCCTTAAGTGTCCTTCTTTAATCTTACCTTACTTATCTTGTCACCTTAGCTTAGATACCATGTTGAGAAATCTTGTGGCAACAATACAAGATGATTTCTCTAGCATTGAAAACTGTTTGTGGAGTGTTTTTACTTCTCTTGATTAGATTATTATTTCTTGATTATTATTAGTGCTTTATTCATCAAACAACTACCAAACCATAAAGAATAAAAGACAAAGGACACAATATATAGGTGATCATCCAAGGCCAAAACCTCTCCAATCTTAGAGCAAAACCCACAAGAATTCTTCTTCTTATAGAATCTTTAATTGATGAATTCCAAAACCTAGACCCTTGCCAAAAACCCCTCCAAGACCAAGTCAAAGTTTCTTATTTATGAAATTTTTTTTGTTTCAAGTCAACGCTAGTCAAACTAGATCCACAACTTCAGATTTCTGCCTAGTTCATAACTTTGGTTGGCTATTTTCGACCTGCAATTTATGCTTCTTCTATAGAAACCACAGGTCACATGTGTGGCTTGAACAAGGACAAATTTTCCTCCTTTTTACTTTGATTTACGAGACTTCCCTTCCATAACAATTTGGCTTGCTAGAGAGACCTTCTTTGACCCAAAACTTCAAATTTCTTGGAAGGAATGCAATTCATATGTTCTTCTATAATATGATTCCCTTACCTTCGCATGTGTGAAGGAATTTATCCCAAAAACAAATCCAAAATGCTTCACTCTTCCTTCTTCTTCCTTCGCTAGGTGTTAGGCTCCTTTTCTCTCTTGAGTGAGTGCTCCTTGAATGAGGCCAAGTCTATCTTTATATAGAATTTATTGATCCCTTAAATAGGTTGACTTCACCTTCTATATAGGCCAACTTGCTTCCTTCAAGGTTGACTTGCTTGTTAGCATTGACAAGGTCTTAGAGGAACTTTTGATATACTTTGACTCACATAGATTTCTTTACAATATGTAGCATGCCCCAAATGGGTCTTTCATACATGATAATGAATTTTAGACTCAGTGACAAGCCCTAGGATCTCACAATGGGAGCTTCATCTAAATATGAATTTCCTTGAGTAGGAAACCCATGCCTCAACATCATCAATAATAAATTTATTTTTCTCATTACATTAAATAAAACCATGATTACATATGTCATTATGAAGACTGAACCTGGTTACATATTTCAACACTTCAGACCTGTTTCGCTATGAGACTATTTATTAAATCATCACTAAAATCATTTCCCTCCAGCTAAAGCTATCTTATCTAACCATATCTCCCAAGAACAATTTGGCTTCCTTGCAGGAAGACAAATTTATGAAGCAAATGGTCTCACTCAAGAAGGTTTCCATACCATTCATATTTCAAAATAGAAAGCTATCATTTTCAAATTCAACCTCTCCAAAGCATTTGATGAGGCAAACTAGCTCTTCATCCATCTTCTACTTATTCACCTTGCTTTTGACCCATCATTTGTCTCATGGGTCCACAACTGCATTATTATGTCTTCCAATTCCCTCTTGATAAATAGAGTTGCCTCACTTTTTTTCAACTCAGCGAGTGGACTTAGACAAAGTTATGCACTTCCCCCCTTCTTTTCATTCTAGTCATGAAAACCACAATAGAGCTATATTGGATGCAAAGAGGAGAAATATTTCCCATGGTATAAAAATGGAAAACATTGTTATCTCACACATATGTTTTTTGTGGATGATATTATCATTTACTCTAATGGATTTTTTGAGGAATTTATAACTCTAAGAGAAATCTTGGATCTCTTCTTTGATGCTATTGGGATGGTGATAAACTTAAACACGTCTTCTCTCTTTGGAAATGGCTTACCAGAGGAGGAAAAACACAATTTTTCAAAATTTCCACCTCCACATAAAATAAATGGATTCCTCTTTTAAAGATATTGGTTTATTCATCAAACCCAACAAATATTCTAATGCATATTTAAAATGGCTTTTGGTTAAGGTTGAAAAAGGGTTCGAGTATGGTGCAACAAATGGCTCTAAAAATCTAGTAGACATGCCTTTTACAAGGTTGTAATTGAAGTTGTGCTAGTTTATTGGGCCTCTCTCTCATAGATCCCATAAGGCATTCTCCCTGAAATCAAACAAATATCCTTGATATTTCTCTGGGAAGGAAATCAAGAGAAAAGACCATTTTCCCATAGTGCATGGCCCTCCATTGCATCTCCATAGACTTTTGGTGGCCAGGGTTTAAAAAAATTGTTATGGTTTTCCAAAGCCCTAACAACAAAAAATCATGGAGAATTCTTTAAGGGAATGGGCTATGGGAAAAAATCATGTACAACAAATACATTGCACCATCCTCCACACTGGACTGGATCAGGAACCCAATAAAAATACATAAAAATGGCTCCATAATCTGGAAACTTGTCATTTGAGCTTTATCTATCATTGATGAAGGTCTCAAATGGAAAGTTGGCTCTGGAAAACAAGTCTTTGTTGGAAAAAATCCATGGATAGGATTACAAAATATGACATATGCTCTCATGGCAATTGATCCATCTACTAAAGGAACAAGGGATATATTTCCTCCACCAAGTTTGCCATCAATCAACAAAATATTTTCCAACAAAATTGACTCTCTTCAGATGATTTAAACTTGGTGGATAATTAGGCAGTTGAATGGGAAAATTATATCAATTCTTTACATAGATTGTTGGTTATACTTAATCAAGAATATGATCAATTAATCTAGTCTCATAGCCCTCTTAGATATTATTCTCCAAAATTTGGATACCTCTACTTAGCTCAACAAAATGGACTACAAAATCCTCCATGGCGAGGGAAAAGGATTTGGAAAATGTGATTCCCTTCAAAGGAAAGATTATTTAAATGGATTTTATTAATGGGAAAGGCCCCTACTTGGGATGTCCTTCAAAAAATATTCTTCACAGATCTCAGTCTTGTGTTTTATGTCAAAATAATATTGAATTAATACCTCACTTATTCATTCATGGTCCCTTCACTCAAGTGGTCTGAAAGGAAATTTGAGAGCATAAGGGTCCTAGTCTACTTTGGACAGGAGATAGTATAGAAGACTCTCTAAAAAGGTTGAACATAAATCAACTTTAAAAGCCCTACCATTAACTATTGCATGGGACATTTGGTTAGAGTGAAATAAAGAATTTTTTGAAGATCGGAGACACTCCTTTCCTTGTGTAGGCCTACAAATCCTGAGCATTCACGGATCTGTTGGCATTATGACTAATGTGTTGTCCTTGATGGAAACCTACATGATAAAGATGTCAATATTATGGTAACATTATGATTATGTAGGTTGGAACAGATGTTACAGAAGTGATGAACATAGAAATGACAGATTAAAGACAGATGAATGTTGAATATGAAGTTTGGTAAAGTATACGCAAATCCTATTCAGAACGGTCGCGTATGTATGTAGTTATTGTGAAGAAAAGTTGCGTATAGAATCTGCAACATGGTAACTTGAATACTAGGGGTCTTTACCATGGTATTAGCTCAGAGTAATGAGTGCGACAATAGTTACCTGATCCCGTCAAAGAATACCAATAGTTGGTTCAGAAATATGTGATTGATTCTATGATATGTAGCTGGTGAAATGGTCTGTGAATGGTTCAAAAATTAATGATTTAAGTGTTCAGTGTTCTGAGAATTGTAAGAAAATGTTATATAGAGGAAGCGCGTATATACGCGAGTCTTATTCAATACAGTCATGTACATAATTTGATATTTAGTGTTGGTTCATTTATGCATTCATTGACTTGCTACTTCAAAATTTCAGTTGATTTATAGTGGAATAGTGTATTCAGTACTTCAGTTTGTTTAGGATTATGATTGATATGGGTCCAATTTGAAAATTAATGAAAGGTGACCTACATGTTGTTTGATGATTATTTTACAGGTGGATCCTGTATGAAACATTCTGAAAAGTGGTCCACAAGGAGTTGATGGTAGCAACCTTCAGAAAGGGGGTAGGAGCTCTCTTCCAGTAGAAGCCAGTAACTCCCTTATAGTGGGTGCTGGAGAACAAGAGAAGGTTGTAGCCTTCTGTAGGTTGGTGTTTGCATAGTGGTTAGAGTATGCACTAGTACAAGATTGTAAGAAGTTTTCCTTTATACTAAAAGAAGAATACAAAGACGACAGCAATGGCAGTTTTCTCCAACATTGGGTTTCCACCTAAAATCCTGGTGTTCATGTGTGTTGATATGTTTCTTGTGTGTTGATGATCTATCTATTGCTTAATGAATGAATAATGAAATAATGATGCATTGGTTAAAGATGAACAGTTAATGAAATTAATGATAAACTAGTTATTTGGATATACACAGGTTGCATTGATCATAGTCGTGTACATACGTTGGTTTCCTAAATGAAAGTAACGTACATAAATCAGAATAAGAAATTGAAAAGTTGAAGTATGTAAAATACTAATTCACCCTCGTGCCGCCCCACCCTCTCAATTTTTGCCTAACATGATCAATTCCCCCCTCGGTTAAAAAACCTTCTTTGCTTCGAAGCAATAATAGAAGTATCAAAACTAAAAAAATTTCACCCTCTCAATTTTTGCCTAACATGATCAATTCCCTCCTCGGTTAAAAAACTTTCTTTGCTTGGAAGCAATAATAGAAGTATAAAAACTAAAAATTGTTTAGCTTTCTTCGATAGTGTTGCACAATATCATCCCTTGAAAGGAGGGATTGGTGGTCAAATATCCATTAGAAATTCCCATTTCTTTTTTTTTGGTGGAAATATTGGACCAACCTCAAAAATTATGTAGAATTATTTGCTTTGAACACTTTAAAAAATTGCAAAAGCACCAAACCTCACCACTCCCACATGTTTGTTGCAACTCAAAAGTTGTTATAGTTTGGATGATTGGATCTTCTCGGCTAAGGAACTACACTATGCCACTTTTATATCAAAATATTCTCTCACTCCTTTTACAACTCACAAATCACTTCTGAACACATTTACAGGGATATAAATGAAAAGGTTCATGACCTCTCAATGAGTGAATTAGAAAAAGATGAAGAAACAACAAAACTTATTAAACAAGAAGAAGATCAATCTATTAAATATCTTCTCAACCTTTGGTAATTACTAAAATTTGGAACTCATATGATATGCACATATTGTTTTTTATGTGCACATAGGTGGCAGATTTGATACATAATTTATTTTTTAAAGACACAAAAAAAAATAAAAAGACAAAAAACTAGCTATTTTGACAACTCATCTATAATCTATTTTCAAAACTCCTTTTTTGTTATTATATCCTATCTATATGGTTATTTTCAAAACTCTTTTTTTTATTATATATTATCTATATAGTTATTAAACTATATTAAACACAGCATAAAAGGTAAAAAGTTAGCTCTCTTAGAGCCTGGAATATATAGTTGTTTTGTACACAAGAATAGTCATGTTCATAAATAACATTACAAGATTTTTTTCCTGACACATGCAACCCAACCCACTCATATGTTGTTAAAAACATCACACATATGCAACCTACGCATATGTGGTTAAAAATATCACACTTCATTCATCAGATTTGAAACTTTGAGCAACATCAATTACAAAACGGTGTTTCACATCTCCCTTCACCAATCTTTCCATTGCTGTGTTTACATACTCCACTGGAAGATTTTTTTTTTCCTGACACATGCAACCTACTATATGTTTTAAAAATATCACACTTCATTCATCAGATGTGAAACTTTGAGCAACATCAATTACAAAACGGTACTTCACATCTCCCTTCACCAATCTTTCCATTGCTGTGTTTACATACTCCACTGGAATCTTCTCTATCATGCAACAGATGTTATGTTCTCCACAAAAGTCTAACATTTCCTGAGTTTCCTTCACCCCTCCAATCAAACTGCCCCCTACAAAGCGACGGCCTGCACACACCGAAATTAAAATCAAATCCAAACTTCCATGTGGTTAAAGCCCAAATTCTTGTCCAATAAAACAGTAAAGAAATCCAAATATTAGATAGAGCATATCTGCCTAAGCTGTGGATGCCTTTGACACTCTCAGTGTGATTGAAATATAGATTCGTTTGTATCTTTCATCAACAGGACAAAAGGGTATAAATGAATTACCCATTACAACAGCCGGAGCAGCAAATTGAACAGGCTTTTCTGGCAAACCAACTATGACCAACTTCCCATTCACCTTCAGCAAATTAAGGAGGGGCTCCACAGGATGATTGGCAGAAACTGTGTCAATAATATAGTCTACAGACTTGGCTGCAGCCTGCATCTGTTCCTCATCTTTGCTGATGACGAAGTGATCTGCCCCTAAAACTTCTCTCGCTTCATTTTCCTTGCTAGGCGATGTACTTATCACCGTCACTTGCAACCCAAAAGCTTTGCCAAATTTGACAGCCATGTGTCCCAAACCACCCAGCCCCACCACGCCCAGGCTCTTCCCAGGCTCTGTCATTTGGAAATATTTCATGGGGCTGTACACTGTTATTCCCGCACACAGCAATGGTGCAGCGGCATCCAAGGGCAGATTCTCTGGTACCTTCACCACAAAGCTGCTTACAAGCCACAAACCACCCAAATTATTAAAACCATATTCAACCAATATACAGAAAAAATTAATAATGGCATTTGTCTCAGGTTTTATATAAAAGAAACAACCACTCATAGGCAGGCCTTGCCGGAACTTGGCGCAATTAAATTTTCTAGACGTTTTGAGTCAATTGGGAGATTCCCAAAACTCGTTGATCCCTTTCCAAACGTGAACATGTATATATGGACAGAAAAGGAAGCCTTTTATGGCATGTTTAGCCTATATGCCCTAAAACAAAAATGATTGCATGAGTTGGGATAATGATTAATTACCTCTGGTTACAAACCATCAAGGATGAGTACCCTCCAAAAGTGACAGAACCATCAACATCGGTGCTGCCATACGTCCAAATGACCTTCTCACAGTACTGTTCTTGCCCTTTGCTACAAGAATCGCAATGATGGCAACTTCCAACCATACAGCCCACGCCCACACGATCTCCAGCAGAAAATTTCTTCACTTCTGAGCCAACTTCAACTACTGTACCCACTAATTCATGGCTGCCAAAAAGTAATTGTGAGTAAATTATAATTGAACAGGAATTTGTAGGCATATATTCTTGCTGACTTGCTATTTAATTTGAAGTAGTGTTAGAAGAAGAATATAAAGACATTACCCAGGAACCATTGGGTATTGGGAACCATTCCATTCATTACGAATTTGGTGTAGATCAGAATGACAGATTCCGCAGTATACGATCTTGAAAGTAACATCATGCGGCCCAGTTTCCCTGATAAAATATATATTTTAATTGTAAGTTTTAACTAAAACATTAAAATACGAAACAAGTTTAATGGGAAGTTTTAATTAAACGTTTAAAAACCACAACAATCATCCATCGGATCTTTGACATTCTCTATGCCAACCAATTTATCGACACATCACCGAGAATATAAATCTATCAAGAAACAACCCCACCTAAACGACGCCATGCTTTGTCCAACAATTCGTATCCGTGTTGACCCAAACAAACATTGGAAAGTAACCGTTCAAGCCTTTTTTTTTAAGGAAAAACAATTACTACCCCACAACCCTGGGATCTTCAACCTAACTGTACAAATAGACTTGAAAAAGGGGTAAAATAAATCGAGAAGAGTGGCACAGGAACATATACTCTTCACCAAATAAACCAGAATGCAGATAGACATCCACATGGTGAAAAACAGACATAAACACCATAAAGCCTTAAACAAATATTCCTTCCTTCAACGACCCGGATAGGGTATCAAAATTTAATAATAGATAAGAAACAGCTTACACACAGAACAAACTATACATGAACTTTCAGAAATCAGAACTCTAAAGTCCCTGTAAAACCCTTGTCACATCTTTAAGCTGCCATTATTTCGACAGTGAGAAAAAGGGGACAAAATTTGCAGCAAATGGTTATCAATAGAAGCAGTTATGAAAGTGAAGAGAGGAAGAACCTGCGAGTGAAATTGAAGGGCGAGAGAATGCCAGAGTCGTCCCTGGCAGCCCATCCTTGAACATTAAACCGACCTACTTCCTTCACCATTTTCTCTCTTCACAACACTTTGGAAATAAATTTGATTCACTTAGAAGAATGTAGAAAGAGCAAATTTAAGGAGGAGGTGGGAGTTGGGATGGGTATTTAAAAGGCCATGTATGGTCGGTACATTTAGTGCAGAAGCGAAAAATTTCAAGCCACAACTTCTAAAGATTGGTGGAAGCGGAGAAACTTCACGCCAAGCCAGTGGTCCGTTTCTTTTGGGAAACGATGACTTCGCCCGAATCTTTTGGGTTTTCCGTTTGTGGACAGAGAGGGTTAGACCACCGACCATCTTCCACATTTGACGGTCTGCGATTAGTTAGGATGGAGTTTATTAATCATGTGACGGGATGGAGGATCCCGAGTCCGTTTCAAACAATAAGCCTGAAACATTTATTCTCAGTGGGCCGATTTAGTAGCAAATACATCCGATTTTAAATCTGGTCAAAATAGGAAGAGTAGTTTGAGTTTTATATGATTTAAGTTTCTTAAGGACTTTTGTATATTTTAAATTTATCCCAAAAATTATCAAAATTCCAAATTTATTCAAATATTTGGAAAGATCGGAATTTCAGATTGCCAAAAAAAATTGGTTTATTAAAACGTCAAATTCATATGATGTAAGATACCAAGTGAATGTGAATATCCACCATAATCGATTCAGAAGTTACAAGAAAAATGTATTGATTTGTTTGGCTGGCCCAGTGCCACGTATTTTGACACTTTTACAGCAGTCTCCTTATGCTACTTCCCTTGTTTCTTTTTTGGGCCGTGTGGCACGTCGTGGTCGACTTCATGCTAATTCTTAGAATATTGCGTACGTATGCAATGACGAATAAGGTTAGAAATGGCTAATGTAAAGGCTGTTTTGTTCGCGCGAGCCAGCAAAGTGGATTTCTTTTCCCGGTAAAGAGTGATGTTTCAGTAATCAATCAGCTTAAATTTATTTTAATTTGGGATTTATTAAAAAATTTTAATGTTGTAAATATTTTTTGAGTGTAAAATTTGAGGAAATGTTTATATCTCAAAAGTTGATCTTTGGTGTTTAATAAATTCAGAGTTAAGATGAATCTAGACCAGTTTGATATATTTATATATATATATTATAATATATAGGGTACTTGCCAGGTCTACTTGAAGCTCTATTTGTTAGACTGTAAAAAGCTAATAAGCTTCTTTTCTATATTGTAAAACTCAATTAGAATATATACCTTTGTCCTTACACAAGTCGAGGATATTAACTATCTTCCGATCTCCTAAACAAAACTCAATAACCATTGTATCTAAACTAAGTTGTTATGAACATTTGATACACATATTCCAGTGAATTTTATGTGGAGGTAAAAACTAATGGTTCACACAATCTAAACTGAGTATCTCCAATACATTTTAATGTGGATAAAAAAATATAAATAAAATGTAGGACTACATGTACCATATTTTATTTTTTTCAAACAATTAAAATAAAATGAATAACATACCGGACATCTTGAAAAAATCTAATCTTTGAAGGGTATGTAACAAAGTGAGAAAGGTTGCTTTTCCCAAGTTTTACCTGGAAGACATGCATCCACAAAGCTATAAAGTCTTTGTGTAGTGTGCTTTTATTGAGTGGTTTTCTTTACATACCCATTTTATTTTTTCAATTTTATTTTTATTCTATGTAGTTTGACCATTAGAGAAGAATACAACGGGCAAAACTATGGGTTGCAAAAACCTAAAGCTAAAAAACTTCCGGTAAATTTGCTCTTTTATCTCAATTCTATTTAATTATTATTATTATTTTAATTTATTTTTTTAATGTAATTTGGCCAAGTAAAAATGTTTACATAACATAATATAACATAACATATGTATATTTATGAGGTTGACATTTAAAATATATTCACATATTTAATTCCTACACATCTAACATCTAATGCCTACACATCTACCCCATACTAGGTTGTAGAGCGTGTTTCAGCGCAATTAAACACATTTTCATAGAAAACTAACTAGCGCACTAATGTAAATTAAATGGTGAAGAAAATGTGGATAAGTAGCCATCTACATTTTGTGTTATTAATATTAAAAAACCATAAAAATTAATTAAATTATAACTATTTTTGGGCTAAATGAATCTTTTCATTAATTAGAAAAAAGTTACATATATATGAATTCTAAAAAGAAGGCTAAAATCCAAGAGATTCTTGAGACTAGTGAGTTACTTATCAATAACAAATGGCAATCATGACTACATAGAGAACTCATCGAAGATTCAAGATTTCAAGGGGGAAATGCCTCTAACAATGGCATGATTTTCCCTAAGTTTGACTAATTGTTCACCATCTTCTTGGATCGGTCCCTTATTTTTTTGTCTCTTGGTTTTTTGGCTTCTTGGTCTTGCCTAGAGACCACCTTGAAGTTCCTCATTTCAACCCAAAGACTGGGTCGAAAAGAACACAAGCCCACTTGGTATATTTCCTTGTTTCGAAAATAGGTGTTGTACAAAATCCTAGCCTGATGCGCTGATATGTCCTTCATACATTTTCCATGTCATTCTTTTGCAACTTCAACCTGTTGTGGGTCATCCAAATCCATATCTTCTCGTAGGGCTTCTACTTTAGTTTCTTCTGAAAGGGGGCTAACCATTTCTTGTGGTAACAGATTTTGCCGGTGCTCTTTAAGAGACTTTTGCAATAGTTTTGTAGGATTTAATGGAGAGTAATGGGATTTTCCTTCTACTGATTGTGTGCTTGATTGGATGTTGTTTTTCTCTGGAGACTCCTTCAAAGATGAGAAACTCGAACCTATTTCCAGATCTAGGGATCTAGTCAGGATTTGAGTTACCTCGTCGACGCATATTTCCTCTTCTTTGGGGGGATTTTCCCATATCATTTTCTCTTTTTGAGAAGGGTTTCTTCAAGAAATTCATTGGTATTCATTGGAAAATACCTAATAAGATGTATGTATTTGTGACAATGTCTGCATCTAAAGGGTACATGTTCTTAATATAGAGACTATTTCCAAGCACTATCCTGATAATTAGTATCTATGGAGGTTGGAAGAGGCTCAGAGATATTAATGTAAACACAAATCCAAGCATATGAAGTGCACTTTCTTCTTTTAGTAGTCTCTGATACTTCGAAAAAAGTGGCCAATGGCATTGCTAATTCCTTTAAGGGTTTCCTCCTCCCAATAGTCCTTGGAGAGAGAAAAGAGTCGTACCCACATTAGGGCAACAAGGAAATATTTGTTCTCCAGATTATATTGCTCCTTCCAAAATTACATGACGAGCCTTGCATTGTTAAAAAAAATACACCCCTCCTTCAAAAACCCTATATATGTATTCCAAGCTAGAGAAAATGGTTGTGAAGAATCAATTTTCCCCTAGCTCTAATTCTATTTAACAATAGAGGTGTCATTTATTTCAGATCCACTCAATCAGAAGCATTTCAGAGGGCCATAATCTAATGAATTTACACATCAAGGCGTGATCCTACATATATTGGATATATTCTCCAATGTTGCTATATTTAACCTCATATTTCTAATCTTTGCACCGCTTTGGTCAAGTAACGCCCCACATTTCTAGCTTGCCAATATGCACCCAATGGGGGTTTTGCTGCAAAAATAGAAACCCCACTTTGCATAGCTTCTCTATGAAAAGGATGTTCAATATGAGGACATTTAAGGGGAATATGAGTATATCTATAATCATTATTAACTCTCCAAACAATTTGGCTAAAGGAGAGGGTAGAGCCCCCTCTTGTGAAGTTGAGCAGGGATGACTATGCAAAAGAAACACTAAAATTTGTAGAGCAGTGAATCAAATGGAAAAGTCTCCCTTTACAAAGTTGTATCATTTTATAGAAAGAAAGAAATAAAATATTTTGTATTCACATAAGTAACCTTTTACATTCACAATAAGAAGAAATGGACTTAAGCTACATTTGGGAGATAGATCTAGTGTCTAATCTTGGATCTACTACAATTAAATTACAATTTTATTTTAATTATTATTATTGTTGTTGTTGATATTGTCAATTATAAAACGATTAGTAATATCTAAGTCAAGAATGCATATATATTAATAAAAATATGGAACATAGATATTCTTAAGTTGCGCGAATCTGGTAAACCCTAGTTGCATCCTCTTCTCTGATTGCAGCCTTATATGGTGACCTTTGAGGGGTAGCCTCCCCCTCCTCCGCCTGTTCATGATGCTATGATGTTTCAATTGTTGTCTTAGTGGGTCCTGACCCAGGTTCAGAGTTAGTTTTGCCAAACAAATCCCTACACTACTAGCCCTTCCGGCGTCAATCTATAGAATGCGAACTGAAGTCTCACCCAAAGCAATATGGGGCGATGTTGGAACCAAGTTTCTACACCTAGAGATCAATGTAATGTCGTTTATGTCCTGAATTTGCCTTCGCGCAAATCGATAAGCCTATCGATATAACTCCCTTTAATTGGTCTCCAGACCTTCATAAAGATCTACAACTATCTTTCATGAACCCTGCATAGGTGGATCAACTACTTACGTGTATCAAAGATGACTTATAACACAGTAATTACTCAGATCAGCTTAAGTGTTCAATAACTTCAACATACAACAAGATAACCTTCGTGTAAACAGTTAGCATCAATTGCATTCATATAACAATACAAATCGTGTAAAGTCACGCATCAATACAATATTATTTCATAAAACCCATCATTTATCACAATATAAACACATTAATGTAAAATAGAGTAAGCAAACAAAACACATGAGTTTCTGGAATAATCTCTTTATTAATACTTCAGTTCTTCTTACACACTCAAGACCTTCCTAAGCACTTAGCTGCAAGGGTCAATGCACTCAGTTGCAGACTCTACTCTAGGCCTCTGCACACACAGTTGCAGAACCTTCCTTCTACTCTAAGACTTCTACGCTCTTCCTCTTACTAACCCATTACATTCATCTTCCTCTCTATTGCTTGCCTTAGACATCCTAAGAAGGGTAAAACCCTTTATGAAACTTCAACTATCTACACGCTCCGCGACCACAACTTGCAAAGACTTTACATTTTATACGACAAAACTTGGGCTTTTGCCCCAAAATTCACCCTAGGGGACCCCATCCCAATAGGCCCCCAACACAAATATTGTGACTCACCCCAGGGTCACTTTGCTGGCGCAAAGATCTTACTGCAAAGGCCTCCCAACTCTACTTATGCCACTGCCACTTCAGCTGTGCTCTACGTGGCTGCCTATTTGATTTGCTCGACCAGCTACTTTATTGTCGGTCCTACACTGTCCTCCTTGATTTTCTGTGGCTTCCTCTGTAAAGTTGCCAATTTCTCTTGGATGTTGGTGGAGATAATGTAGGCCTCATCCAATTGGCAGGAGCTGGTCCTAACATGATGTCAGTGATGAGTTTTTGATCTAACTCAGGCAACTTGTCAAATGCAGGGCTTGTGATTAGAGCTTCGAAATACTCATGATTCATGCACACCAGACAACACAGAACATAAATTCTAAGGATGCAAAGTGTTTTCTATTGAATGACCATGCGTAATTTATAGGTGAATTTAAATTCAAATTTGACTGTTCCCCCCAAAATCCATCCATAAATGATGAATTAGAGGTAGATTTTCCAAGATTTCACTCTTAAATTCAGTGTTAAATGTCTTAAATGTCGCCCCCACTCCTCTTAACTGTCTTCTAGTAGTCAAATCATGAACAATGACTATAACGGTTACTTTCTGGCTGTGTTGCATGGTCTCTCCTCCTATAACGCAACTCCCTTCGCGCTTCTAAAACCGTGACATATTTTGTTTTCGCGTAGCCTCCTCGTTGTGCAACTCTTCAAACTGGACATTGTAGTTTATACTCCCGTGCCTCCTTGCAGCTGCCTGGAGTGCTAATAATATGCTACCATCATGTAGTAATTGGGCCAAACCCCCGGTGTATGGCTTCAATCAGCTTCCATTTATGTTCCCCATAAATGGATCTCCATTCAACTCCGCGAGCTGAACTTCTCCACCATGTGTAATCTCTTTGATAATGTATGGCCCCAACCAATGCATTTGAAATTTTCCTGGAAACTTATCAAACTTACTGTCATATAATAAAAATAAATCATTTACCTTGAAGGTGCGTAGTTTGATGTGCCGATTGTGCCACGTCCCTTTTGAACCTACTGATGGAATCTAGCCAAAAACCTGTCTTCCTCGAGCTCTGTTAGCTGCACGAGCCTTTCTTCTAAGGCTCTGTGGTCCAGCATTCATGTGGAAGATATTATGCATAGACTAGGCAGAATGTATTCCTTAGGCATTACAACTTCTACACCATAGACCAACCTAATAGGTGTCTAACCCGTAAGCTTCTTACAACTAGTTTTGTAAGCCCATAACGTTGTTGGTACGTGCATGTCCCAATCATTTCGTTGCGCATTACAAAACTTCGTCAGTGAATTCTACAATATCTTATTAAAAGTCTCAACCATTCCATTTGCCTGAGGATGGTATAGTGTACTCTTCTGATGGTAAACCTGGAACTCCTTTGTCAGTGCACTGATTGTTTCATTGAGAAAATGTGTACCGCGGTAACTCATCAAAACCTTCGGGAAACCAAACCTCATCAACATATACTCGAATAGTAATTTCGCTATTGTTGCGCTGGTACAGTCCTTCACAAGTTGTGCCTCTACCCATCTGGTCAAATATTCAGTCGTTCTGATGATATTTCGCGCGCTCGTCTTCTTGCCTGGAGGCTGAATCGGCCTTACAAAATCAATTTCCCATTTCTCAAATGACTGCAATGTCACCTATGGATTCAAAGGTAGTTCGTCCCTCCACAAAATTCTACCCATCCTCTAACATGCATCCCATGCCTTACAATATGCTTTGGAATCCTTATGCAGCGTCGACCACCACAACCCAGCACGCAAAATCTTCTGCATTGTTGGTTTTCCTACATAATGTCCTCCCACAACTCCTCCATGAGCTTTAGCGAGGATACGGTGTCTTTCAAAGTCGGGCACATAGCATCAAAATATTTCGACTGATCCCATATTATACAAATGGCCTGAAATAACTGAAAATTCTACCACACACACCACCAATTCTTTCTTCTGTTGACTGGTGTATCCCTCTGGAGCTGTCCTTGTGTTCAGAAAGTGGATAATGTCCACAAAGTGATGTTGGGTGTGGGATCCCCCAAGGAACGTTTTGGGGCTTAGAGCCCAGATTTTGGTCAATTTCGTAATTCCAATGTAAAGACTCCACATTTTTTGGGTGCAGAGCATGTAGTTTGTTAAAGAGTCATAGGGTTGTTCGCCCTTAATTTTGTTATTGTAATGTCAGCTGTAGAGATCTACCCATGGTCCGCGGACCATGGGATTGTATAAATAGAGTGAGGCTCTAAGTAGTAAAAGAATAGAAGAAGAAGAAACGATGAAGGATTGAGTCATATCTGTGGAGCAAAGTCTAGTTTTGGGTCGTAGAGTAGGAGAAGGCTCTGTAGCTGAGTGTGCAGAGGCCTAGTAGTCCACACCTGAGTGTGCAGACCCCTGCAACTGAGTGCACAGGGAAATTCAAGTCTGTATCAATTGGAAGTATTAATACAAATAAGTTTCCTATCAATTCTACGTATTTATTTACTGTTTTATGCATTTGTTATATTGGATTTGAAATTCACTTCTAATATTTATATGATGCATGAATGTGTATAATGGTGTTGATTAAGTGAATGCAAGATAGAATATCTGTTTACGCGAAGTTAACTAAGATCAGTTAAAGAAGATGAGTAAGATATTAAGTCTAGGTTAGGAAATACCGCAGATCGCTGCCATAGCAGTGCGAAAGCATTTCAGCCCCTGTTTAGGGTTGTGCGAAAGATGATTGTGCCACTTCATGAGGGTACTAAGGTTGGGACAAGGCGCAAAGAAAACTGTGCGAAGGTAGGTCTAGTTGGACTAAATCAACATCATAGACATCTTAAGGGTGTGAAAGCTTGGTTCTAGCATCCCCCCATACTGCTTCAGGTGAGACTTCAGTCTGCGCTCTGCGGGCTGATGCCAAAAGGGCCAGTAGTGTAGGGATTTGTATGGCTAAATAACTTTGAACTTAGGTCAAGCCCCCATAAGCCAAAAAATGGTTCCATGGTTGAGACTGGAATCTGCATAGAGATGTCTGATGTCGTATCATTGGAATCCAACTAAGAAAGAAATCAAAGGCTGGTCGGACAGAAGAATTCACAAGTTCGCGGCGCAGGAGAACAGAAACATGCGACTGTCAAAAGAAGAGTGGTTAGACAGCTACATGTATACAAAGATCCATGAAATCTTCTTCACGTCCTTCCCTACTGAGCTATACGAGTGGATCGTGAAGCTAGCAGATAGCCAAGGAAGGTGGAAACTTGATGGTTCTATTGTGTGGACCCCAGAGTTAGTGTGAAGGTTGGAAGCATCGAAGGATAAGATTGCGTGTGTTGTTGATTATTGGCTCGATCATATTATAGGAGGATTTGTTACTGAGTTCGCGAGCTATACCTCAGTCAGCTATAGTGAGGTAGAATGATGCTTTCTCAAAGGACCGCGAGGTAAGTACGTAAAGTCTTTGAATACTTGGATTAAAATGCTATTGTGTGAAAAGAGGGTTATGAAATTACCTTGATGTTCGGGGCTACGCAAAGTGGAAAGGTTTATAGCAACGAAGGAAATAAGGGTCCATAAAATAGCCCCTTGATTTCGCCTTCACAAGGAAATGAGGAAGAGCTCATGAAGGTCTCTCCGCAAAGTGCCATTCCTTTGATAAGGCAAATAATTCCGCGAATACCAATTCCACCCACACCACCACCAGCTTCACCACCATCACATCCATCTTCACCCATACCAACTCCACCACCACCGCGATTCAATATGGCAAGCACAGTGAAGTTGTCTGTGTTCAAAGGTTTGGGAAATGAGGATCCGAACCAATTCTAGTTCGTTGTAAGGGTTGTATGGGAGGCGTAAAGTGTTACAGATGACCATATAAAGAAGGTGATGCTGGTTAGCGCCCTGCAGGATTGCGCACTAACCTAGCATATTAAGTACTCCAACGATAACCTGAATGAGAAAATCGCGGATATCCAAGCAATGCTAAGTAGACAATTTAACAGGCCTAAATCTGAAGGGCACTCGATCATGGGATTTAAAGAGATTACGATGCTACCAGGTGAGACTCCTTGGGAGCTGGATCAGAGGCTGAAATGTATGATTCGCGAAGCCAATATGAATCTGAAGGATGGACAACATCGCGAGTGGTTTGTAGCTTCTCTACTACCACATTTGAGGACTACGCTATCGCAACAAAAGATAACGACTCAGGCAGAGGCCTTATAGATTTATATGAGGCTACATGAGACCCTGATGTAGGATCCTAAACTAGGAGTTTAGCAAATCCACGTGCAACTGAAGAGTCTGTGCCTTGAGATGCAAATTCTGAAACAGGATAGGACGGTTCAACCAAAAGTGCATGAAGAAGTGTGGTGTTTGAAATGCAAGGGTCAGGGTCATGACAAAGACCACTGCCCAGTTTTTACAAATTATCTTGCAGGAGGAGGATCGATACCTTTAAGGCCGAAAGCTCAAGAAGGACCTAGTGAGGCACCTACTTTGTGGTGCGCGATCTGTCAAATAGCTGGAAAACATGCCACAGACAATTGTCACTTGTTACAGAAGTATACGTGAAATTCACAGCAGTTCTTCTGCACCTTTTGTAGGTCGGTGGGACATGATGAGAACACTTGCAAAAGCTATGAGTTGATGATGGATAGAACTCCCACCTGCCAAGTTCAGGCCGAAACGTGACGCCTCGACCAGAATGTAGGAATGGTGCGAACACGATTTCAGGGGCGCAGATGAGGCTGAGGCGGAGGAGGACTTGGAAGAGACCGCAGACAGTTGATTTGCTACAATTTTGGAGGGCCAAGACATTACGTCCGTGATTGCACGAATCCAATGTACCCGTCGTGTTTGTGTTGCGCACTATTTGATCATGAGACAGAAGATTTTCATACACTGATACTAGGATACGTGACAAAGGAGCACTACTGCCTCCCCTGACTCAGAACCTACAGATGATGAGGTCTGAGCCGCATGAGGAAGATTCGAATGTGAACATTGTGCTCCGAAATGGAATCACGACGAGAGATGACAAAGGAAAACAGCCAGAAGATAGTACTTGGGTTTGCAAAGCTTCGGCAAAATAAGCGGAGTTTGATTTGGAGCGCACTCAAGAAACCTTCATGGAATTTAAGAACTTTGCTAATGCCTCCACTTCAAGAAGAAAAAATAAACTGGAGCCGAAAAGGGACCCATCTATTCTCACAACGTTCCTGGAAACTTGTATGAAGTTACTACATGATAGTAAGGCTATGAAAGGGTTACAAGAACTCATCAACAGATGCATTAGGACCACGCTAGGAGAATCGCACGTAGTTTGGAAGATTGGAAAGCATAAGATAAGGATGGGACGAGAAATGAGGCTACTATGCAGATCGAAGAATATGAGATGGATCAAGTCATCCTGGATTTGGGTTCAGATGCGAATGTTTTTCCGAAATAGACATGGGAGTGATTGGGAATACCTGCGCTACAACGGTCTCCAATTCAACTAAGAATGGTAAACAAACAGAAAATAATACCCATGGGGCGATTGCAGGGAATAACTATGGCTATTAAGGGAGCGAATGCGCTGGGTGATTTTGAAGTGATAGAGATTTTTTATGACAGCAATCCCTACCTCATGCTCTTAGGAATTGACTGGGCCACTGACATGAATGGGGTAATTAATCTGAAAAAGCGAAAGATGACTTTTGAGAAGAAGTCACTACGCGTAATTATACCCCTGGACCCTAGTGAAGGATCGCGTTGTACGGAGCCGGTCTGCGACTATGAAAATGATGATGATATGGACTACATCTACAAGATAATAGCGTGAGACCAAGACTGGGTGAATCCCACCACGAATGGGTGGATTACATGGGAGCGTGAGAGTTCCTGCACTTCGGATTTCGATAAAGAAGTAGAATGATGGCAGAATCGGTTACACGAAGTAACTACGCTGAACTGCAATATGATGATAAGGTCATTGTGCTCCATGTTGAAAATTAAGAGATCTGCCTACTTATGATCGTATAAATGAGGTAGATACCTTCTTGGATGCATTTGAAAGGGAGGTTCTAGAAAAGAAATGCTTCTAGGCCTTAGACTGGGTACTTCGCGCTACGCTCGCGAGATGGTGGGATATGCACAAAGGAATCTTTGATGATTGGTGTGAATGTAGGAGAAGGATAAGAACGTGCTTTGGGAAGCCTAAGATGCAATTGGCAGACAAGTATGATGAACAAGATGATCCGTGCACACATCTGGCCAAGTGGACGCAGGCATATGGAGAAGAGCCACAATCTGCATAGATGCATATGAACTCCGTGCTAAAATACATGGTAAATAAGCATGTGTTGGGGGGGGCGACCTTGCAGATGGATCTTAATGTTAGGAAGACATTATGCGAGAATAGTAATCACACAGAAGATTCTACTTGCATAAGCATTCAACAAGGAATGTAACGCACTTACCAAGGTATGCAATGTGCAGCGAAGTGATTGGGACCTACGCATACTTGCAGTGTTACGAGCTTATCGAACGACATGTAAGAAACTGATGGGACAAATGCCTTTTAGGCTTGTCTATGGAGTGGAAGCTATAATTCCTATGGAATACATCATGCCTAGTCTGTACATAGCAGCGCTCACAGGTATGATGGATCGTGGAGCCCTAGAGGAGAGGCTCGCTTAACTGGAAGAGCTCGAAGAAGAACGATTCTTGGTTGCATTCCACCAGCAGGTCCAAAAGCAGCACGAAAAGGCTTCACATGATTGACATATTAAGTTGTGCACATTCAAGGTAAACAATCTGGTGTTGTTGTATGATAATAAGTTTGATAAATTCCCAGGGAAATTCAAAATGCATTGGTTAGGGTCATATGTTATTAAGGAGATTACAGATGGAAGTGCGATACAGTTGGTCAAGTTAAATGGAGAGCCCTTGCCAAGAAAAGTGAATGGCCATCATTTGAAGCCATACAAAGGTGGCCCGGCCACCTGACTAGCTGACAGAAGCATAGTCTTAGTGCTCCAGGTAGCTGAAAGGAGGCGCGAGACTATAAACTACTCTACCCTGGGACTACACGATGTTAGGACTATGCGCAGTAGTAAAGTGTCATAGGGTCCACGACAACGGGAGGGTAGCTACACTGCTGCACGGGTCGGCTTGAAAGTGATCGTTACAGTCACTATTCATGATGTGATGCTTGGTTTGAGATAAAATGGAGCAGGGGACATGCATTTTAAGGTGAACTTTATGGGATAGATTCTTGAAAATTTGCCACCAAACTAGCATTAATGTATCAAATGTGGTGGGAGCGGTCAAATTCAAATTCAAAAGGTGCTATAAATTACAAAGGGTTGTCCAGCAAACAACACTTGGTAATTTGAGAACTGAGTTGTTGCACGCTCAGATATTCATGAATCGGGACTTGTTCAATCTTCTGAAAGTGAATTCGTTGCTTGAGCAATTGTCAGAGACTGAGAAAATTGTGGAATCACATAATGGCAGCACCCGAGGAAGCCATGGATATCAGAGCAATGACCGTTGAGGAATTTGCGTAGGCAATTATGAAAGTGGAAGCCCTAGAGAGCGCTAGGATAGTCGTTGAAATCCCTAAATCACCGTGCACACTGAGACCCAAGAAAGGCAAGCAGGCCATGGTAATGGTGCACGTATCACCTATAAATTTGTTGAGGACTAAGCTCACCATGGAAGAAAAAGGGAAGGCTATCAATTTGGAGGCCGTTGAGGAAGAAGAGTTCGAAGAAATCCTAGTTGAGGGGGAGAATGTAGAGATGGAGGTCGAAACCAGGGTGCGGACCCTCCCACCAGGTTACCTACATATGTTCCTCCGTGGAAGGGTAAAGCAAAGGTGCCCAAAGATATAGATGAGAGTAAGAGCTCTATGCAAACTCCGCTACTCCCTAACGGCATTATCTTTGAAGGAGCACACTTGGGATGGGTGCTCGTGCTAAAATTTGAAGATTGGAACCTCGTGGATCACGATAAGTTCCCGCATCTTGCGACTGCCCAGCTAATGCACCAGAAGAAAGACGCATCGGCTGGAATAATAGAGTTGGAGCCACACAAATGGCTGAGAGGAGTTGAGAAATCAAGGTTGCCAAAACTACTTTGGGTGCCACATTACCATCGCGCCCTAGTGACCATTTTTGTTAGGAGGCAGTTGCTTTGCTTGGTGCATGATGGGTGCTTGTGGCTAGAGAAGCCCATCCCCATCATAGACCATCTGATTCAAAGGATTACCTAGCTCCCTTGTGCAAGGGAGGACTTGGTAAACATTTCAGAAGGAAAGAGTGATGATTTGGCCATCATGGAGGCCATGAAAAAGAAATTTAAACTTGAGAAGAAGAAGCGAGGGTATGCCATTTCCAGCATTAACAACCCTGCTTTCAAGGTAACGACACAGATATTGGTATGGAAGGTGATGTGGAAGTGTCGCGCGAATGAGGTGCTTGCGTCGGTGGTTACATTAACAACGTAATGCACATAAGGGGTCCAGTTCAATTGGGTAAACTATCTATGCGGAGAGTTCCTTGAGAACTGCCATGAGGCATAGGAGCAGGGTAAAACATTCCATTCTGTATGGCTCCTATTGTCAATAGTACTAGTGGCATGGGATTTGCCGAAAGATATCTAGTTCTCGACGATCACGCAGGACCTTCCAGAGGCAGTGAAGTACGCTTCACTGTGGGCAACCAGGGATGCACAAAGGATAAGGGAAATAAAAATATTTTGGGTGTTCATGGAGATGAACATCAAGATGGGGATTAATCGCAAGCTGTGGTTATCGTCCATGGTCTACAATAGTCTGCATAGCTTCACGGAGTTCAAAATAGACTTCCACCATGTCTTCATTAGGGCGCGGACAGACCACACAAAGACGTGGCATGAGTTACCCTATTTGGTGATCGACGATGTCATCTTCATGGTCCTCGAGTCTTGGCCGCCAGAGTGGTGCACCTCAATTGGCTCTGTGGTGGAAGCAGAGAAGTCTGCCACGCAGCAGAAGAAGGAAGAGGTGAAACTGAGGATGGCACAACTGGTGGAAAAGCGCAGGAAGGAAGAAGTAGTGGCTAAGGCCTAGGAACCACGTGATGTTGTGAAGTTGGCAGAGGAGTAACAGAAGACAGCAAAAGAAGAGCGCAAAGGACAGAAGCCACGTTCGCCCAAGCCAAAGACAGACACAAAACAAGGTGGCGCAGACCTGCAGACAGTGTCCACCCAACTAAAGAATCTGCACTCAAGAGAGCAAGTAGGGTCGTGAAAGAAGATGAAGGCCTCAAAGACTTCGTTTGACCCTATCACCCTTACTGAAGGGGATCTACATGACATTGGCGAGACGATGAGGGATGTCACCACGCAGGCCCTCCACTAGTTTGAGGAGAAACACCAGATGGTATTGGAGGCTCTTGAGATGCAAACACAGGAGTTGCAGGTGTGCACTCCGCAGGCTGGCATAATGGCAACCAGCCCCGCAGTCGGTGCATCGGCAGCCGAGGAAATGTTGCGCGCCTGGGACCAATGCATTAGTGCTGCCAGATGGAGCACTCATTACAGAAAATGAGGCTGGCAAGCCTATGGTCAGTGGGTTGAAAGGGATCAAGTTAAACATGGCTGCGCTCCCTCGGGAGACACTCTATATTTTGCAGGATGGAGTCACTGCAGAGCTTCCGTCTAGGGAGAGCCACGTGATACAAGTAATGAGCGAGTAGCACATCAACACTGAGTAGTTGAGCCTGCAGTGCATTGAGGCAGTGGTGCAGAACAATAGATAGTGCACGTGGTGGAGGAAGCCTGCTAGATGGTCCTGGAGTTGGCCATCCAAGCAGAGGAACCAGTGGAGGCACACGTCCAAAAGTTAGCAGCAGGGGTGCATGACGCCAGAGCTAAAATGGCCAGGGTTAATCAAGAGCTGAATCTTCAGATAGAAGAATTGTAGTTGAAGGAGAAACCTTCAACTCTGCCGGAGGTTAAGGAACAACGCGCCACCACGATCATAATAGAAATAGCGGCAGTTAAAAGTGCAGTGATAGACTGCATGAAGTTGTTCGAGCAATTGTTCGAGGGACCACGTAGACGGTTGCCCTTACATAGAGGCTCGCAAGGATGCAACAGGTAAAGGCGCTCAAGGAGTAGGTGGATGTTGCTCGGCATAAGGAAGCAGTTTTGAAAGCATGCCTATAGCCGTGGATTGATGAGGCATATACCATTACAGTTGCCATTAAAGCAAAGCTCACACAGTTGAAAGCAACACAAGAGAGGATTCAGGGAAACAATTCAACCATAGCAGTCGCTGAACAATGCGTAGAGTAAGTACAACAGGAAGCCGCTCAGTGTGTTGTCGAACTTGCAGCGATCCAATCAGAGTTGGGAGGTCTTCGTGTAAAGATCTCCACACTGAAAGAGTAAGTTGAGGGCGAGTCATGATGTTTGTGTTGGGGGCCTATTGGGTGCAAGATCCCCCAAGGGAATTTTTGGGGCTTAGAGCCTAGATTTTGGTCAATTTTGTAATTTTGATGTAAAGACTCTGCATTTTGTGGGCGCGAAGTGTGTAGTTTGTTAAAGAGTCATAGGGTTGCCCACCCTTAATTATGTTATTGTAATGTCAGTTGTACAGATCTACCCATGGTCTGCGGACCATGGGATTGTATAAATAGGGTGAGGCTCTAAGTAGTAAAAGAATAGAAGAAGAAGCAATGATGAAGGATTGAGTCATATCCATGGAGTAAAGTCTAGTTTTGGGTTGTAGAGTAGGAGAAGGCTCTGCAGCTGAGTGCACAGAGGCCTAGTAGTCCACAGTTGAGTGCGTGGACCCCTCATCTGAGTGTGCATGGCAAGTTGAGTCTGTATTAGTTGGAAGTATTAATAAAGAGAAGTTTCCTATCAATTCTGTGTATTTATTTCTTGTTTTATGCATATGTTATATTGGGTTTGAAATTCACCTCTAATACTTATATGATGTGAAAATGTGTATAATGGTGTTGATTAAGAGAATGTAAGATAGAATATCTATTTACATGAAGTTAACTAAGATCAGTTAAATAAGATAAGTAAGACATTCAATCTAGGTTAGGAAATAACGTAGATCGTTGCCAAAGCAGTGCGAAAGCATTTCAGCCCCTGGTTAGGGCTGCACAAAAGACGATTGTGCCACTTAGCGAGGGTACTAAAGGTTGGGGCAGTGCGCAAAGTGACCTATGCGAAGTCAGGTCTAGTTGGACTAAATTGATATCACAAACATCTCAAGAGTGAAGAAACATGGTTCTAGCATCCCACCATACTGCTTCAGGTGAGACTCCATTCTGCGCTCCACGGGTTGATGTCAAAAGGGCCAGTAGTGTAGGGATTTGTTTGGCTAAATAACTCCAAACCTGGTTCAGGCCCCCATAAGCCAACAAGTGATTATCTGCTACATGCACCGCAAAGAGTTCTGTGTCAGGCAACCCTTCCTCTAAATTGGTTGGCTCCTCCCCTGTTTCAATGCGTGACAGATTGTTTGGCCCCACATTCAATCTTCCTGGATTCACAATTACATCAAAATCATACTCCTGAAACAAAAACAACCGTCTGCATATCCCCCCCCCCCACCACAGGCTTATTGACTAAATATTTCAATACAGAATGGTCTGTGTACATCTTAAAATGTCTGCCTAGCAGGTAATGTCTGAACTTTTGGAGCACGTACACCATAGCCAAGCCTTCACGCTCTGTCATTGAATAATTATTTTTAGCCTTAGACAACTTTTTGCTCACAAACGCTATAGTGTGATCTAATTCTCCTTAACTGGCTTGTGTCAGCACTGCTCCTAGTGTAATACATGAGGCATCTACATGCACATGGAACTCCTTCTTCCAGTCTAGGAAGACAAGGATCGATGCGGTGACCATTTTCTCCTTTAGTACATCCAGGTTGCGCTGACATTCTTTGTCCCAACAAAATGTAGCATCATTCTTCAGTAACTTTTCCATAGGCATGGTAATCTGAGCATAACTTTTGATGAAATTTCGATAATATTCAGTATGGCCCAATGTTGCACGCAGCTGTTTAACACTCCTTGGTACCTCCAAATTGATTATAACCATGATTTTAGTAGGGTCCACCATTAATCCTTGTTTGCACATCACATGACCCAGCAAGATTCCGAAATGGAATGGACACAGAACAAACATTTATTTAGGTTTAGCACAATTTGATACCTTTGACATGTATCCAACATCAAGCACAGACTGTCTACATGGTGCTTAACTAGCCCAAACACTGTCCAGTCAGCGAAATATACCTCCAAGAACTTGTGAATGAATTTTTTGAATGTCGCGATGACCACGCGCGAAAAGATCGTTGACACATTCTTTAGTCCAAAAGGCATCACTGTATACTAGAAAAATCCCCATTCTATCACGAAGGTGGTCTTACTCCTATCTTCTAACATGATATTTATCTGATAGTATCCAGAGAACCCATCAATGAATGAATAGGCCTCCTGCCCACCAACATTATCCAATACTTCATCTGTGAATGGAGTTGGAAAAGGATCATGAATGCAAGCATCATTCAACGTCCTTAGATCTACACAAATCCTTATTTCATGATTCTACTTCTTTTTGTTATGAAACTAGCTCATAAAAAGATAGAAAATATAGTTGAATGCCTTATAATTCAACCTCTTTGAGGGGGAAACCACCTTTACATTACACAAATGAACAATTCTTGGATGATACAAATGACAAAACCTCCTTTCTATATATAGGAGTCTAAGGGGTCACAATATAACCAAGCCGACCTAACAATAAT